>CP092094.1:5442500-5470000 GCA_029203775.1 Neoneuromus ignobilis | reverse complement strand
GCTTTACTTGTACAATGCAGATACCTTCATCATTTTGCAAACTTTACAAACTTTTCTCCGCTCAACTTTGGAAAATTTATACGTACTTTTCTGGTTTGCTAGTACATAATTTCGTGTGTTTATGAAGCAATTTATATGAAAACTTTTCCCTACCTGGATCCACAGTTGACACATAATCATTAATATTTAGTTCAGTGGCGGCATCCGCTGCAGCATTCTTTTCGTACAACAACAATCCGTATAGCAAGAGCAGTACGACGGCGGCAGTGGCCGGCGGGGCCCCTGGGGGTCGCCGGACGCGCTGCCTCATGGCTGACGCTGCTGCTCTGCAGCCTACAAGGGGGCACTGTTGCGCGTTATTTCACATGACCGAAGCCCCGGTCCGGGCGCGGCACCACCGTCCGGTTGTTTCACCGGACACATGTCTACTGACGCGGCGCGGCGCCGCCGCCCCGCTACGCAACGGAGGCGTCATCAGCGTCGTAACGCGCCGCATCGCCACGAAGGTGGTACGCGTGCGCGAATTTTCCATGTCAACAACACAGAGTCGAACATACACACGTCGAATAGTCGTACCGTATTCAGATTCACTTTTTCTAAACAACATTATTATTATTTTATTATTATTATTGAGTTTTTGGGGATTGGATTTGTCAACGATCTGAATATTTACATTTACGTTCGATGTACTTTTTATATCAACGAATGTTCTGCTAATTTGAAACGAACGTTTTAATAAACGAAAATAAATACAAAACAATATTCCACTGCAGTATAATACACAAAAAAGAGGTTCATATTTTCATACTCTTCACTATGTCTCATTTATCTTTTTGTATGCCATACACAAACGTGTCAATGAAGTCATTTACTTAGAGACAAAAAGAGAATATAAAAAAAGGTTCCCTTATTTTAATTTATAAAGCAGCTTAGGATTTTTTTATTGCAAAAAAATAACCAGTGATTAATCATTTACATCTTCTTTCAATATAAATATATATTAGAAAAAATAATTGGATAAAGTACAATTCTTATTATTTATATGAAAATGTTATATAATAAGTGAAAAATATTTAATAACAATAAAAACAGTTTATCAAATATAAAAATAATAAATAAAAAAAATATAATGCATTTCCTAAAATGGTTCTCTGTCTTAATAATAGAAATTTAGAATAAGGTATTTAATAAATACTTATTATTTTTTTCCTAGACATATTTTGAAAAATGTAGTAAAAAAATCATAAAAATCTCATATGGCAGGATATAGATATTTAATTTATTTTTAGTATAAGGGAAAAATAAAAAAAATTAAAATTAAATCGAACAGTACTTGTAAATTAACAATAAATTGCAATTTTCAAGAAATTATTTTTAATTAACGATGATGATATCAAAAAATACAATAATAAATATATAATTTAAATAAATAATTAATATTTTCATATTTTAAAAATAAAATTATTTTAATATAAACTATTATACTACATTTTAAAAAACAAGATAAATTTCTAAGATATCTTCATACTCTATTTCCTTAGAAAAAAGCACAGAATTATAAATTCTTTCGCTGAAAGTGATGAAATTCTTCAATGGTGACAACACACTTTATTTTGCTTGCGTGCTTTTTTAAATTTCCTGAAAACACATTGGTGTGGGTGAACTTTTAAATTTATTGAGATTTTTTCTATGAGACTATAGATATATCTTGTTATACTATTAGTATTAGATTTTAATTACCGTTGTTGGAATATAAATGTCTTTTTTTCTATATTTATTTCTTCTCTATATAAAATCACATGTTAACATGAAAAGTAACTTACAATGAAATGTATACATTTTTTTAATTGGTGAAATATTCATTCATTTTATGAATTAATATATTTTACTAGACACACACACACACACACACACACACACACATATATATATATATATATATATATATATATATAAATATATATAAGGTAAAATATAATGGATTAAAATTTATTTGATGTTAATTACTTGGATCTTATAAAAGCAAGAGTTATAAATTTCTTCCCTGCTGTAATATCTCTTAAGGATTTTTTAAAATACATTATTCATCTTATAAGAGTTCTTTATACATTTTCTATTTGATTTAAACCTGACTAAATTGAAAACTTTCACTCTCCGAAAACAATTCCTTTGTTAGTGTTGTATTGTCTAAAAGTACGAATATAGTTTTATGTTGAAATTTACGTTATTTGTTTTCAAATGAAATAATCAATAGTAAATGGGCATTCAGTATTTTTCACGATTGTTAGAAAGATTTTACTGTTTTGTTTAAAAAATATATACATATAAGAAATTTATAATTTCTAACATGAATTATAAATAGGCATGTTTATGTAATTTGCTAATGAATTTTACTGTAATGAAGGTTTTTCTTATTCTATGTAAATTTATATTGTGTTTCTATTTCTAAATATTATATATTTTTCTGTGATTAATTTAAAAGTTTTTTTCTAATAAACTAAATATTTCAATAACAGTTGTATGACTGAAATTTAATTCTAAAAGTAATTATTTTTTTATAAATAGAGTATATAATAATAAAACCTCTGTTAATATAATTTTTTTTTTTAAAAAAAAATATGAATCAGTAGATATTTTATTTTATATATTTGTATATAACTGTAATACTCCAAAAAATATTTATTTATTTCACAATCATTACTGAATTATTGAATTTTTTTAAATCGATAACTAGCTGATTATATTATTTTATTTTTATCTATTCAGTCTGTCATAAAAACATTTAAAATTTCAAACAGACAAATACTAACATTCTTAACACATCGTATGCGGGCAACGTACTAATAGCATGCGAAAGACGTCGTCGAGACATTGCCCGCATACAATATGTTAACATAATATAAAATACAATGGTTTAACTACTACCAACAAACGTGGTGATAGAAAAATGAGTTTATAATTAGTTCCAATTTTACATGTATCTGTTATATACATGTACATTTTAAAAAAAAATGAAATAAAGTTTAAAATCTCCAATTATTCATGATTTACAATAGTATACAATACATATTAACATTTTTTTAATATAAAAAGTTATTAAAAAAAATATTTTAGAAGTTAATAGCATTTTATTCATTAAAATTACATTCGTGTTTTTTTAATTTCCATATTTCTATTTTTATACACAAAAAAGTACTTGTTCTCTTATTGATATTCCAAGATTTTTTTTGTTAGTCATTTTTGAATTAAATTATTTTGGAGGTAATTGCTTATTATAATACAATATATTTAAAGACACGTTTTCTTTTTAATATAAATAATACATCATGGAATTAAATTCAATTAGAGAATTTCGTGCAATGTAAACACCTTTTGTTGTATATATATATATATATATATATATATATATATATATATATATATATATATATATATATAGTATATATAATAACAATTTGAATCCAAAAGATAGTATTGATTAAAATTTCGTGATTGTTCAGTCAACACATTAAATTGTCACACCGTCTTGCTTCTATATTTTTAAGGACTCATTGCATGTATTATAAACCAAATTGTTGCATGTTTGATTTTTTAGTAAATTACAATGTTCAGTTTTCATGACGCCAAATAATCTGATAGTACTTGGAAAAATTATATTCGCGACGAAATTAAAATACAAGCTTTAGTTATGAGTGTGATTAGGAAATTCTACGTTTAGAATAAACATTGTTATTAATTTGTTACAAATTTTATACATACGTATATAAATATATATATATATATATATATATATATATATATATATATATATATATATATATGTATGTATGTATGTATATGTATATATGTGGATATAAAAGATATAAATCGTTTAATTATACAATTACTTTCAAAAAATGCTTCCCAACTTTTAATGTAGTTACTTGTAATAAATGATAGATCATATTTAAATATCAAATGAAACTATTTTTAGAAAATTGAATTTTTATACATACAGAATTTAAATATTTATTTTTTTCATAATTTTTGAAAGAATTTAAATTTTCAATATTTATTTTTTATAATAAATATTTTGATAAGCCTGAATAGTTTTTAAAATTTTGGAAAAAAACATTTTATTTTGCTCTTCAAGTTCTCCAAATTCTTCTTTGAAATTGGTTTTATTTCATGGAAAAAAATTAAAAAATATATATAATCTTTTTTTAACCGAATTATATGATCTGTACGTTATTATCTTTAAATAACGACTTAATATTACAAAAATAAAAAAAATCCATAATCAATATAACGTTTCAAAAATTCTTGATTTCGTGATAAATTTGAAAACAGGGTTGGACGCACAATGCCACACCGCAGTCTTTACACCAGTACCTCGTCTCTCGTCGTTTATATCTCGTATTACAAACCGCACACCTTCTTTTCGGTGCTACTTTCTTAGGAGTCGGAGGAATATACGTCGGAAAGTGTCGGCCAGTTAGACGTAGCAATAATTTCGAATCGCATGTTTTTGTTTCGATTTTCGTCGGATATACCGATGTAAAATTCTCGAATATTGAACGAACGAGTAATATGCGAAATTCAGTATAATCCATTTTCTTCTTGTTGATTTCATTATACAAACACATTGTATTATGAGCGCACACATCTATCAAATGTAGAAATAATTTCTTGTGGCACTTGTATGTTTTCTTTAAAGCTGGAAAAGTGTCTGTTACATCTTCGATTACAGTTCCTGATTTCATATGTTTGTTATAATCGTCCACTATGGTAGGTTTTTTGGTTTTCTTTAACGGTTTTTCATTTGAATTAGTATTAGGTTGTATTGTTGAAAGTATGACAATCGGTGTAGTATCATTCCAGACAGTACAATGTACTTTATTCCATACATAGGAAATAGATTCTCTCCTTTTCATATTATATTCGTTTACATCCTCATGTAGTGCAATACGATTGTATAGTACAGATCCAATAACATTCATCTGATTTGAATGGAGTTTATTGAAAAGTTCCAACGAACAATGAGATACATCTAAATATAAAGTTCTTCCAGTCCGTTGTAATTCTTCTGATAAAAGTATAATAGCTGATTCAGTAATTCCTTCATTGTCGTCAGTATCCAAGAAATCAGATGCACGACCAGTACATAAAATAGTTTTATACACGTAACCATTTTGACAAGAAAATAGTTCAAAAGACTTGATACCAAATCGAGTTCGTTTCGATTTAACGGAGTTATTAGACATTATACGATCTTTCCGCAACATTAAATTTTCTTTAATACCGATATATTCTCCAGGTTTATAAGCATCTTGAAATCGACTATTGAAATGTTCGTATATTAATCGGATTTTTTTCATTTTGTCATATCCATCTTGACCACTATCATCCATAAAATCAAAAAACCTCCATATTAAAATAAACCGATTATATGTCATTACTAGTGGAAAGAATTCTGTTGATATTAAAGGATCTGATGACCAGTAATATTTAAAAGCTGGTTTACGTACAACACTCATTATTAAGAACAGTCCTATGAATGTATATATATCTCCTTTAGTCGCCGGTTTCCATTCTCTAAAATTCTTCGAAGATGTTTTCGATAATGGATCACTGCGTTGTGCTATAACCTCTTCAGCATATTTGTTAATTTCGTCTAAAAGATACGCAACAAGTGTTTCATCTAAGAAAAATGAAAAGATATCACCAGGAGATGTCTTCGTTGCAATACCACTATTTTCACTTATACCAGTAATATCATCACGAAACTTGTGCCTTTTCATAATTTTGAACGAATTTTCAGATTGTTTATCCGAATTTCGGTTTAATTTCTGTTTTTTCTTCGCAGGCTCTTCTATATTTGATTCAGTTTTAACAATTATTCTAGCTTTAATCTCGTTAACATTGAATATATATTTGGATGTTTGAAACATTTTCGTTTCTACAGTCTTATTCGAGTCATCTATTTTCTTAGTTGTTGGAGAATTGTCTAAATTTTCATTTTCTTCATCGATGTCATCTGAATCACTTTCAAGTGAACTATCCGAATTAACTTCAGATTCTTCGGAATCTTCAAAAACAGTTTCGTTGTTTTGATACTGTGAACTACTTTCTGGCTCATCGTTAGTTTCTGGATGTAGTTTACCGTATACAGCAAAAGATTGATGATCGTCTTCATCTGAAGACGAATTCGATACGTTGCTCGAATCAGACATTACTTGTACGAACAACAATACATAGAGATAATAATTTCTATTTGAATAACAGCAATATCGTGTTCTGGTGCATGTATATTTTTAAACAGTTATATAAGTCTATTAAAATTCACATTGTGTTTAAACTTCGATGAATACCGACAGATACACAAAAAAAATCAATCGTGAACTTTTAATTGTCGATTTAGGTATGAAGATTTGATTAAATATGCCTTTAAATAAAATAGTACAAATGACGTTAGCACTAGTGTATTGGTTAATTTTAACTACGAAGTATTCGCCACGTTGGAATCCAGACAACGAATTCGTCGATAAACGCATGCGCTATTATAACAGCTGGCAGTAGAAAGGTCATATACACTTCTTTAGCATTACGTGCATCGAGACGTTTACATCCGTCGTCAGGCTAATTCATATCGTATACTTTCTGCGGATATTTACGTCAACAGCACGGACTGTGTGTTGTATCGACGAACGATGCAGTACAAGAATTATTTGACTATGTAGGACTTTACAATGACTGTTTAAGACGAACATTTCATTCACACATATAGAAGAATCACATAAAATATTGATAGAAAAAAACGTGAAATATTGATATGGACATTATATTTACTTACGGTCGACAAAAACATACGACAGAGCAAAAACATGGAACGAAAATAAACTAAAGACTTACGAGATGAGATCTACACGAATAAGTTTTGATCTAGACTAAAATTTTAAACAATCATATAACACATTGTATGCGGACAACGTCTCGATGACGTTTTTCGCATACTACTAGAGCGCGAAAGACATCGTCTAGACGCGTTGCCTAGATACGATGTGCTATGTTTCAGTAGCAAATGTTACACATATTGGGCCTTTCCATACTAGTCAACAGGCATACAGTATTCACGGCCGATTACCACTCGTCTCACACGCTCTTACCGGAAAAGTAATTTTTTTAGATGAGGGAGTTTGCAATAAGAGGGTGTGAGACGAGCGGTAATGAGCGTGAATACTGTATGCACGCTGACTAGTGTGGAAAGGCCCATTTAATATACAACAAATTTTCTCAATTATGATTGTATAAAATCTATATATAGTAGTTCTGTGTTGAAATTTACGTTATTGGTTTTCAAATGAAATAATCAATATTAAATAGGCATTCAGTACTTTTCACAATTGTTAGAAAGATTTTACTATTTTGTCTAAAAAATAATATACATCTAAGATATGTGTCATTTCTATCGTGAACTATAAATAAATATATTTTATAATTTGCTAATGAATTTTACTATGATTAAAATTTTCTTTATTCTATGTAAATTTATATTGTGTTTCTATTTTTAAATATAATGTATTTTTCTGTAATTAATTATATTTTTTTCCTGATGAATTAAATATTTCAATAACAGTTGTATGACTGAAATTTAATCCTAAAAGTAAAAGAAACTATACACATGTTTCTTTTTAATAAAACGCAAATCTAGGCTTCACATTTGAATGACCATATACATTTATAAAAACTTAATTATAAATTATCCAATAAAAAAATAAAATTATAAAAAAGGACAAAACTATCAAGTATAATAAATTTATTTTAAAAAATATTTTAAATTACATATAATTACTAAATTTAAAAAGAACTTAAAAGTATTGATCACATTTTTAATAATTTACAAATGTTATAAACACGTTTATATATTTCTATTTGAAGATACAAAATACACATTTTATATTTTTATAACAAACACTATAGGCATTCTTAATTAAACCATTCAACATTAATTACATTAAAGAGTGTTTATTGACGCGATGAAATTAATTAAGTGAAGAAAACGAAAAAAAACGTGTTTTTAAATAACAACTCTACATAAATTTAAAATTAAATCTGTTCAGATTTAATTACAAATCATCTCAAAATTAAATTTGTAATTTAATGGATATAAATAAGCTCAATTTTAATTGTATTTTCAATATTGTATTTTTATGTAAATATTAGATTGTTTTTAATAGTTATTTATTTTTTTCACAGTGTTTATATAAGAGAATATCATAGACAGATAATAATTGAAAAATATTTATAACATGAGTTAAGAATGTGAATAAAAAGGATAAGATTATTTTTTTGATCAAAATGATAAACAATAATTGTTTGAAAAAGTATTCAATATTTATTTTTTATAATAAATATTTTGATAAGCATGAATAGTTTTTAAAATTTTGGAAAAAGTATTTTATTTTGCTCTTCAAGTACTCTAAATTCTTCTTTGAAATTGGTTTTATTTAATGGAAAATAATTAAAAAATATATATAATCTTTTTTTAAACCGAATTATACGATCTGTACGTTATTATCTTTAAATAACGACTTGATATTACAGAAACAAAATAATTCTCCATAATCAATATAACGTTTCAATAATTCTTGATTTCATGATAAATTTGAAAACAGGGTTGGACGCACAATCCCACATTGCAGTCTTTACACCTGTACCTCGTCTCTCGTCGTTTACATTTCGTACTACACACCGCACACCTTCTTGTCGGTGCCAGTTTCTTAGGAGTCGGAGGAATATACGAAGGAAAGTGACGACCAGTTAGACGTAATAATAATTTCGAATCGGATGTTCTTGTTTCGATTTTCGTTGGACGTACCGAAGTAAAATTCTCGAATATCGAACGAACGAGTGATAAGCGAAATTCAGTATAATCCATTTTCTTCTCGTTGATTTCATTGTACAAACACATTGCATTATGAGCGCACACATCTATCAAATGTAGAAATAATTTCTTGTGGCACTTGTATGTTTTCTTTAGAGCAGGAAAAGTGTCTGTTACATCTTCGATTACAGTTCCTGATTTCATATGTTTGTTATAATCGGTCACTATGGCAGGTTTTTTGGTTTTCTTTAACGGTTTTTCATTTGAATTAGTATTAGGTTGTATTGTTGAAAGTATGACAATCGGTGTAGTATCATTCCAGACAGTACAATGTACTTTATTCCATTCATAAGAAACAGATTCTCTCCTTTTCATATTATATACGTTTATATACTCAGGTAGTGCAGTACGATTGTATAGTACAGATCCAATAACATTCATCTGATTCGAATGGAGTTCATTGAAAAGTTCCAACGAACAATGAGATATATCTAAATATAACGTTCTTCCAGTCCGTTGTAATTCTTCTGACAAACGCATAACAGCTGAATCAGTAATTCGTTCATTCTCATCAGTATCTAAGAAATCAGATGCACGACCAGTACATAAAATATTTTTATACACGTAACCATTTTGACAAGAAAATAGTTCAAAAGTCTTGATACCAAATCGAGTTCGTTTCGATTTAACGAAGTTATTAGACACTGTACGATCTTTCCACAACATTAAATTTTCTTTAATCCCGATGTATTCTCCAGGTTTATAAGCATCTTGAAATCTACTATTGAAATGTTCATATATCAATCGGAATTTTTTCATTTTGTCATATCCATCTTGACCACTATCATCCATAAAATCAAAAAACGTCCATATTAAAATAAACCGATTATGTGTCATTACTAGTGGGAAGAACTCTGTTGATATTAAAGGATCTGATGACCAGTAATATTTAAAAGCTGGCTTACGTACAACACTCATTATTAAGAACAGTCCTATGAATGTATATATATCTCCTTTAGTCGCCGGTTTCCATTCTCTAAAATTCTTCGAAGATGTTTTCGATAGTGGATCACTACGCTGTGTTATAACCTGTTCAGCATATTTGTTAATTTCCTCTAAAAGATACTCAACAAGTGTTTCATCTAAGAAAAATGAAAAGATATCACTAGGAGATGTCATCGTTGCAATACCACTATTTTCACTGATACCAATAATATCATCGCGAAATTTATGTATTTTCATAGTTTTTAACGAATTCTTAGATTGTTTATTCGAATTTCGGTTTAATTTCTGTTTTTTCTTCACAGGCTCTTCTTCTGTATTTAATTCAGTTTTAATAATTATTCTAGCTTTAATCTCGTTAACATTGAATATATATTTAGATGTTTGAAACATGTTTGTTTCTACAGTTTTATTTGAGTCATCTACTTTCTTAGTTGAAGAACTGTCTAAATATTCATTTTCTTCATCGTTGTCATCTGAATCACTTCCAAGCGAACTATCCGAGTTATAAACTTCAGATTCTTCGGAATCTGCTGAAACAGCTTCGTTTTTTTGATACTGTAAAGTACTTACTGGCTCATCGTTAGTTTCTGGATGTAGTTTACCGTATACAGCTAAAAATTTATGATCATCTTCATCTGAAGACGATTTCAATACGTTGCTCGAACCAGACATTGCTTGTACGAATAACAATACACAGAGATAATAATTTCTATTTAAATAACAGCAATATCGTGTTCTGGCACATGTATATTTTTAAACAGTTATATAAGTCTATTAAAATTCACATCGTGTTCAAACTTCGATGAATACTGACAGATCCCCAAAAAGAATCAATCGCGAACATTCAATTGTCGATTTACGTATGAAGATTTGATTAAATATGGCTATAAATAAAATAGTACAAATGACGTTAGCACTAGTTTATTTTTTAATTTTAACTACGAAGTATTCACGACGTTGGAGTACAGACAACGCGACTGAATTCGTCGATAAACGCATGCGCTGTTATAACAGCTGGCAGTAGAAAGGTCATATACACTTGTTTAGCATTGCGTGCATTGGGACGTATACATCCGTCGTCAGGCTAATTCATATCGTATACTTTCTGCGGATATTTACGTCAACAGCACGGACTGTGTGTTGTATCGACGAACGATGCAGTACAAGAATTATTTGACTATGTAGGACTTTACAATGACTGTTTAAGACGAACATTTCATTCACACATATAGAAGAATCACATAAAATATTGATAAAAAAAGTGGAATATTGATATGGACATTATATTTACTTACAGACGACGAAAACATACGACAGAGCAAAAATATGAAACGGAAATAAACTAAAGTAACATACGAAATGAAATCTACACGAATAAGTTTTGATCTAGACTAAAATTTTAAACAATCATCCAAGTTTCAATAAAAAATGTTACACATATTCAATATACAACAAATCTTCTCAATTATGTTTATATTATATATATATATATATATATATATATATATATATATATATATATATATATATATATTCAAATATAAATATTAAACTTTATAAGTTAATAATCAATAATTTGAAGAGGAGTTGTGTTCATTTATGTCACTAACCTAATTCATTTTTTATCAAATGGTATTTTTATTAATAATACAGTCATGATTATAAATTATTCTATTATAAATAAAGTGAATTGTAAAGTAGATAGTGTTTGATTCTCGTGTAGAGAATCTCCAAAGTTGATGATTGGAAATGGAACTGACAACCTCACCTCATAAAAAATATAAATACCATGATAGTCTGTTAATAAAAACCTTATGGACTAGCATTATTAGAGTCCAAGACCCTATAATGGTTATAAAACTATAGAATAAAAAATATATTGGATGTAAAAAATATGTACATAAATTACTAGATAATAGAAGTAAATGAATACAAAATTATTTATAATAAAATCATAAATCAATTTTATTAATTTTATATAATTTTATAAAATAAGCACTTTATTAAAAAAATAACATTACATATATTGAAAACGTAAAATAGTATAATAATGCTAATATACGATTTTCCAATAAACACTTCAGAAGTTTAAATGGAAATAAAACAAAAAATATTTAATTAATTAGTTATTTATTTTTATTATTTTCAAGTACATTCTATGGCATTAATCATGAAACACAATTTCACTCATATGACCACCACGACTTTGCTTGATATAATGCATTCGTTTAGTCACTCTTTCACATAATTGTGGTGCAATTTCAGGAATTACACGTTCAACGTTCATTTTTAATGCTTCTGTTGTTTATCGTTTATCAGTATAAACCAATGATTTCACATAACTTCACGGAAAATAATGCAATGGAATTAGATCACATGATCTTGGTGGTCAATTAATGGATGCATTTCGTGAAATAATGTACTCATTAAACTTTTGTTTCAATAAATCTATTAAAGTTTTTACATTTTCTAAGCGTTGTTGACGTGTTAAACATTCCATGATAATTTGCCAAAATGTATCGAGTTGATATATCAAATTGAGCTTAAAAAAATTCAAACATGACTGCCACCAGCTATCAAAGTTCTGACATTCTTATTGACTCTATATTATATTTCAAAAAAATGTCAAAAAAAATCATACAACAAGAAACATTAATTATTATTATTCATGCCTTCTCGTAATCAATTAATATTAATTTCTATTTATTCAATTCATTTAAACATTTTAATACATTTTTTCTTATCAAAAAATAATAATTCGTTTGAAAACAATAATTCATAATAAATCTTCACTAAAATTACAACTGTGTTTATATTCGTACTAAATTCCTGTTTCATCCTTTTTGGGAAAAAATTTGTTTAATAAACAAGTCAGTTTATTAGTACATCCTTTACGTGCAAAAAACGCTACAATAACGACTATACATTCTTTACAACCTTTTTAGAAAACCGCGCTACCGTTGCAATTTAACAACGAACGTAACGTACGTACATATATTCGTCTCTTGTGGCACCTGTTTTACACTTCGAGGCTCGAGCTTCGCACTGAAATGTCTACAAACATCTGAAATCATGCATATATAAACACCTATAGTACGCGAACTAACAGCAATATTTTACATGTAAAACTTAATCTACTATATCTTCGTGCTAGTCAAATCCATTTCACATTGTGATTAGGAGGTGGTAAGATTTGTAAGATAACTACTGGATTAATATCATAAATTTTAGATGTAACTATGTTGTAATATATATCTTTGCAGATATATATATATATATATATATATATATATATATATATATATATATATATATATATGATTGTATGTATAAAATATGTAGAATATTGCGAAATGTGTAGTTTTTTAAAAGAATCTTTAATGTAGTATAAAAGTATTAATTATTATAAAATAAAGACAAACACACTTTTATTTTCACGAGGTTAGTTCATTATTAGTTCATAAAAATCTAAAAAACTGTTTGTTAGTAAATTAGATCATGTTAATATATAAATATGAAGATTAGTATTTATTTTTTTATAATAACAATTTTTTGAATTTTATATATTTGTAAATAACTTTAAAAATTAAATATAATAATTATATATATGTATATATATATATAAAAGGAAAAAATACTATTTTTACTAATAAAATATTTTATTAAAAAATGTGGATTAACTAAAACCTGAATAACTTTCAATTTTTAAAATGATATTTCTATGTCTGTACTAATATCTTATTTATATAATTGATATATACAGAAACATAAAACTCTATATATAATTTTTTTACACTTTTTTAATATAAAATTCTCAATTTTCTACAACATATTGTCATCGTACTGAAAATTAAAATGTCAAAACCCACAAACGTTTGTCCGCCACTTACATCGACACAGTGTATTTTTAAGGACTAAAAACAACAGTTCATAAATATAATATAAATTACAATGGCACACAAGTGAACAAATACTATAAAGAACAAACTCGTCCTAATAAAAAAAAGTCTGCCATCTGATAAAACATCTAAAATTAGACTTTCATTATATGGTCTCATTTTCTTCGCAATCGTGTAATTTATCACTTTGAATAGCGCATCGAATAATAAAAAATACCAATGTTGGTCTTATCTTGTTGTTTATTATCAATGTAATATATATATATATATATATATATATATATATATATATATATATATATATTACATTACGCACAATCATCAGATATAAGCTTATTCAGCGTGACATAGCTAATGAGCTATAGAACGTGCAATGTTAGGACATGCAAATTGTCTTTGGTGACATACCAGTCGATAATGTAAACATAGAGGTAGGCGTTCATTGTCCACCGTTGAGAATACACGCAAATGTGCAAATAATATATTCGTGTTTAATTTGCGAACATAACGTTTGAAATATCTACGTGTGTATATGTATTTTTTTGGGGAAAAAATATACTCACCTTCATGCATTATTCAAGTATTATGACACAATTCATTTGTTACGTTGTGCCCTTCGTTAATTATTCGGAAAGTAATTAAAATATAATAGGTTTAGATGGTAGTTTGTATACGTATATACTTTTTTATAGAAATTTCGTAGTACTACAATATGGTTTTGTAATTTAGAAACATCAGATAATTATAGTTTGATAATCTGATAATTCAATCCTGTTTAATTATCATATAGTTTTAAAATGAAAAACTCGTGAGTTGTTAGTAATTAAAATCAAATACATTTTATAAATTAGCTATTTAATTTTTATTATCTACTTATGAACATACAATTTATTTCAATATCATTCAAAAAGATTTTTATTTTCTGTTTTTTCAAACGTTATCACCAAGTAGAATATTTGAACTGAATATTAAAATAAATTCAGATTATCTGAATTAAATCAATGATATATAAGTTTAGATCAAATAAAATAACATGTCGTAATCTTACAAATATTTTATTAAAATGAATGAATAACAAACTAGAGGGATGAAAAACTAATTATAAATAGTAAATTGTTTAAAATCCAAAACTGAAAAAATACAATTATTAAAAACATTCTGCTGTACTTTTAAAAATATGAAATAGTTCTACAGATATGTGTGTAAATAAATGAATATATTATCATTTTTGAATATTATTTAAAGGTTTCGTTAAGTATGGAATTTATATTCATTTATTATAATAAGACAAACTTCAATGAAAATATATTTACATATCCTTACAGAATGATTTTCGATGTAAATTGAAAACATCTCTGAAAATAAAAATATCATCAACTTCGTAGCTCTTCTAGAATTTGATTCATCTAGTTATCATACAAATTTCTAAAAGAAAAAAAAACAATAATAATAAACTTTTATATAAAAAATATATAATTCATTCAAATACATACATACTTCATTGTAATAATCAATTTTCGTATTTTACAAAACACGGTATGTAATATATTCTGAAAATTCAATAGGGGACAATATAATAAGTTTTTAATCCTCGTACAGTATTATAAAGTAAAATTTAAATAAGCTAGTAATGTTGTTTATCAAATGGAACAAGGGGATGTTTTTATACATTTATTTTTACTTCTGTATAAGGGTTTATGTTTTTTTTTAAAAAAACACACACGCATGTTTGTAGAATTCTAAGAATTAAATTAAACTTACATGTAATATTTTTTATTCGTTTGTAATTCGATTGAAATTTAAAAGAAAACGATGTTATGTTTATATAATAAGTTACAGCTTCATAAAAGTTTACAACTGTAGTCATTTTATTCGACAGTAAATTATCTGTATATTACTTTTATGTTTTTGAATTGGCAAGCATCGTTTAATAATATCTTTGCCAATAATAATGTTAAATGAAGTCAACATTTTAAAAACGCATTGTATATATATAACATTTTAACAGTCTGATCCAAATACCAGTATTCATTTGCCAAATTTACAATTATTTCTTTTTCTATTCTTCGAAGATAGTAATAATGTTATTACAACCCTCATTAATTTATTACAATAGCTATTAATAAAATAATAGTTATTTTTGTTAAAAAAAACTTACTTGTATATTATTAATTCATTTATACATGTTTAATAAGGTATATAGTGTATTTTGATTGAATTAAAAATAATTACTTTTTTAAAAAAGTATTTATTTCTTTTGCTTTTTTTAAAAAAAATATTCAATATTTATAAAGCGAATTATCTTCAGATTCCAATATCAGTAAAATTATATACAAATAAAATTCTTTGATATTTGTTAAATATATATATTTTTACATTTTACAAAAATAAATAATAATTTAATCCACGTATTATTTCCTATTATATAAACTTTAAACAGAGTTCTTTTAATTTTCGAAAAAAATATTATTTTTACTGTATAATTTCGATTATTCGACCTGAATGAGTTTGAAAATTCGATTTAATGAAAATATGAAATCATGTGTAAAAAACAGGACGGATTGCAATAAAATTCTGTGTGATAAATGAACATTTTATCTCATAAGATTTTTTATTACTAAACGATTATTTGCAAATAATCATTCAGTAATAAAGAATCTATTGATCTGTTATATTTAATCAATTATTTTATTTTATTTGAAAATCTTTGTTTGTATTATAACACTATTTATTGAATTTTGATTTCAATAACGCTGTAAAATACTCTAAGTTATAATATTTAACATTTATAATCCTGTTTGATTACATATCGTTAAATATCACTCTTGGACTTATTTTCTTTTTGACGCCAATGTGTCCTTATTACCGATGAGAGAACAAGCTCAATTGTAACTAAAGACGGTGCATATATATATATATATATATATATATATATATATATATATATATATTTGTGTTAACGTCTTTTGTGTGTATGTACATGGCATTAAGCTGGCGCGTCATAACAAAGTACCCCTTAGCGTGCGTTGGTCGACGCCAGCGAATGACCGTGCCGCGGGATTCGGCGCCCGAGTGGTGCACACGCGCCCCACACGCGTAGATCAATACCCCGACCCGGACATACCATGCCTGCACAACGGGGCACGGTGTGATGCGACACTATGCGAATTATTCAAGAAATAACACCGTCAGTTCGAGTTAATCGACTCGAGCACAAGTAGTCATCTTTGTGTTGACCTCATGTACAAAATTCTTCATAATCACGTATTTTTTTAACGAAAAGTAATTTTTCCAAATCGGAATTCTCTTTCCATGAATTGAATACCTTGGTTAATGCAAAAAGGTCCTGAAAACGTATTTGAAAAATTACAAATTGTATATTAACTTATTACAAAACTAAGCTCGAAAAATGGTATAAAATCTACAAAAAAATCACTCTTCCCAACACTACTACAATGTACATTTCAATAGCCATGCCATCATCGTCAAAATGTTATATTTTAAAATCTACAATAAAATAAATAATAAGTGATTATTGTATTTTTATAAAATCTTATTATATTAGTGGTGAATGATTTATTTCTATTAAATAGAGAGTAATTTATAAAATTCTACTTGATATTGTTACAAATTCTAGTCAAGTTTTGGTTGGACTAACTAAATGACTTTTTTACACTAATCAAATTTTCATTTATATTTAAACCTCTTGTATATATTTAAATATTTATTCTAACAATCACAAAAAATATCTGAATTTTTTATATTATTTTAAAAAATAATTTATACTCCTACAAAACGGTTTTCTCAAAATGATTAATAATTGTTTATTTTATTGTAAAATTCCAATAAATATATTTAACACAAATGAATTTTCCCCCTCAACACTACAATACATCGTCAGAGGTTTTTTGTTATTAACAAAAAGGCTCTGACGATGATGGCATTGTGTTCGAAATGCACATTAGCCCATTATTGTTATAAACAACAAAGTGAACAATAAATAATTTTTGAACACTTTATAATATATTGTGGTGTTGGGGGTTAAAATACATTTGTGTTAAAATGAATTTAGTTTTAAAACAAACAGATTTATTTAGAATCCAATTTCAGTATTTTTGTAGTTTAATTAATATTTATTTTAGCAAAAAAAAAAACTATTAATTTTGTAACGTTTAGCTTTACAATTAATTTTATTAAAAACTACCAAACCAAACTCAAAGTTTACATTGCATACAACTATTTATAGCATGTATAGATTGCAGAGTATAAAATAAATATTTTAATGAAATATTAATAAACTATTTAATTTTAATAACTAAACTAACTAGTAAATGTTTGGTCTAGATATTAAATACTAAATAATTCATGTGTTAGTCGTTGAACAATTTTAATTATTAAAATATATGTAAAATATTTCTCTTTTATTTTTTTCTGAACGAACTCATATTCAATGATCTTGTTTAAAAGTGAAAAAAAGACAACGACAATAGTTAAACTTTAAAAACATTATGATAATTAAATACAATTCTAAACGATCTCATTTTCCCATTCGATCACAATAAGAAACTGAGAAGTCTCGCTGGGCTTTAAACTCTATCTTGGTCGAATTTCTGGTGTATAGAAAAAAAAACGTGTAGATTAAAGCTCACGTCTCGAGCGTAAGCTGGCAGTCATCTGAAAACAAAGAAAACGCTACGGGTAACACCGTGCGGTATGTTTTGAATCCTTTCATTTATGTTGTGACTCGACGCTCTGTGAAATGGGTATCCAACCTACATTACTCTCTTTTTCGCATGAAATATTTCTACATCAAATAGAAAAAGAGAATCGACATCGTGCATAGGGAAAAGATGTTCATTTATTATTGAAACTGGTTCGTTCATATTTGTTATCACTTCGAAAATCGTGGTTATTGAGACAAATAACTGGGACTGTGCGATGACAGAGACGGTGGGTTTGGAAGTATGATGTGGCTTATGTTGCCGATGGTTGATTTACTTACCGACGTTCACGTTTTATTTGATGTAACGGTTTTACGCTACCAAGGTATATTGCGGATACAAAGAAGTCACGGAACACTGAGAGTGGAACGAGCGAACTTAAAGACTGACTGCTCACGTAGGCAGGGTTCGTTCCTGCTACTTAGCGAGAGCTTAGTATTTCTCAACGATACGATATGACTTATTTATATAGTAGATGCGTGCTATTACATCGTATTATTTTTCTGTCTTTTTATTAATGTTTTAGATTAACAAATACAACACACATATAAATAATTTCCAAAAAAAACAGGCCTATTTTTATTATCGTTTCAATTCAATTTTGAAATTCTTATGTAAAAAAAAAACAAGAACAAATTTTCAACAAATATCATAGTTAATAATAATTTATTAAACTGTATTTTTCCAATTTAAACTAGATATATATCTTTTAAAAAATTAAAAAAAAATTAATGGAAATGAGAACAAATATATTTTTTTAACAAAGAAGTATTCTTAAAATTGTTATTTATACTCAGATAAATAAATTATTTGATTTATATATCAAATATTATCTAAATTAAATTAATTAATAATTTGTTATAAATATCTCACGAATTTTAAAATAGCATCTAGTCATTTATATAAAAAAATACTGATATTTTATAATGAAAAAATAATTCATAATGAAATTTGTTATATACACAATATATAGAAGTGGATGTAATGTAATAAAAGATATTATATTAGCACAGTAACTATATTCTACGTTGATTCCATTAAATACATTGAAATTGTTAAGAAAACTAACTTTAAATGTATTCGTATTTACGTTTATATCTACTCTAGATTTTAAATGTTATTAAATCTTGTTAACTAACAAAATTGAATTCTACAAGAAATGCTTGCGAATTCTGTTATGAAAGAAATTGTAAATATACACAGAAACAGGAACTGTTAAGAGTTTGTTTATAACGTAGAAACTAGTTAGATCTTTATTTAAATAGAGATTTTAACTTATAACCTTTTGTGATAAAATGATATTTTTATTACAAAGTTTTGATCAGTTTATCAATTAAGTCATATACATAGATAATTCAATAGAAATAATTTTCTAATTAAAACAAATTTAATAATTTGATTTTAATAAACAACAAATATTGATTTTAAATTTCAATCTTTTTAAATACTAAAACATAACTCATAAATATTTCTATTAATAATTATTAAAATCTCATAATGGAATATTAGTAGATATTGAAATTTTTCGAATATTGACTTTTTGAAATAAGTTGAAATATTTTTGTCGTTATTTACAAGTAATACTCATTGACAGAATTATTTATTCGAATTTATTAAATATGTAATGAAAAATACACTAATGGAGGTAAATATTAAAATATACGATATGCTTTTAATATAATCGGATGAAACACGATGCTTCCTATTAAAACTCATTATAAAACGTGCTTTGAAATTTAGTCATTTAAACTGGTGTATATTATAGAGTACATACACTCATTCATAAGAGTACCTCTGCTCGCATATAATATTTGTAATATACTAGTAAAATAATTAACATTTCCATTATTTCATTAGGATGTCGCTGCTTATGTTTATATAAAATAATATGAACCAGATATTTTTTTGAAAAAAGTATATGTAGAGTGAAAATATTCTTTTAGGAATAGAAACAGTAATTATTAAATACAAGTTAAAAAAAAAAATTATTTCTAATTCATTTAAATTTTTATTAAGATTTAAGTTTGTTAAAAAATTATAAATAAATATTTATATTTTATTAATTATGTAAACAATATTATATAATAATCATTCATCTCGTTTAAAATTTATATACAATTCAATATTTAAGTGAATTAAAAACGAATGAGTTCAAATTTCCTATCCTTAATTTTATTGAAAAATAAATAATAGAATTTTATACTTGGAAATGTTCGTTCATTTAAAGAAATGTTAAAAGATTTATTAACATTCAGGTATTGCCGACATCATGCAACAAAGCGGTAAACGTGTGCACGAGTTTATGGTGGAAAAACTATATGACCTGTTTCAATCTCATGCTTCAGTTCTTCTAATGTGGTTGGTTTGTTACAATGCCGAGTATATTCCAAGTAAATGCCATAAAAAATGTGCGATGTTATAAAAACTAAACTAAAAAGATATATAGATGATACGTTTGATCTTTTTAATCGATTTCGAACATGAAATTAATTTTTGAGACTGAAAAATGAAATGAAAATTATTTGAAAGAAATGTTTTTTTTTTTTAATAGAAGATTTTAATATTTTAATCGTTAGTTAGAAAAATATTTATTCGAATTTAAAAAAGATTATATGAAATATTACCTTATATTTATAAGAAATTACTTTTAAAACTATTAAACTATACCCAAGTCTGAAATAGTTACTCACACCAGTGAGTTACTGAAGAATTCAGCAATGAAAATTGTTTCCTATCTACTTTGTATTTGATAGTCTGTAGTTTATACCCTAATTTTGTTACGTATTCTCTAAGTTTAATGTATTATTGAACGAAACAACATAAGAAACATTTTTTTCATCATGATCTCTTTTTTATGAACTTTTGAATAAAGTTATAAATTATAAAATAGTATACTTTACTATTTACTATTATTTATTTATTTTTCTCAAAAAATCTCTTATTATTTTTATTAAATTAATTTCTACATCAGATTTTATTAAAACGAAAATAATGCCATCAGCATCCAAATACACATAAATAATATTAAATAATTACATAATACTCCTATATAGACTTATGAAAAATTATTAAAATTTTTGAAGTATTTTTTAATTATTTAAATCAAGTAAATTCAAACAACTTGATAAATATAAAGACCTCAATTAGAGTACAATTTTAGATACAAAAATAGTCAAATATCAATTATTAAAAGATTATTTTTAATATTTGTAATAATGTTTTTCGTTGAGATTAAAAAAGTATTCATCACTAAAAACCTATTTTTAAAAAATATATATAAAAGTTGATTAAAAACTATGATGAAAAAATATTTAATGGATGTTATTCAAGTTTTTAATAGACACAAAACGACATACTGTCATGTTTTAAGACACATTTCTCGTATTCTACTACATCTCGGATGCATTATGAATTACAGAGCTATAAAGAGAAATTTCTTTCCATATTGTACTTACAATCATGACGTAATAGTTTAGAATTCGTTCCGTATTCACCAAATGCACAATTCACGATGATTAGTTCGCTATTGTGGAATTGATGTGAAGATATTTTCACGTAGAAAATATTATATTATATTGCTTTCAATTCTATAATCTCTCTGTCTCACACCCACACACCCACCCACATATATATATATATATATGTGTGTGTGTGTGTGTGCACAAAACGATCACCCTTTACGGCTTCATCAATTTTGATGAACCCTACTTCAAGCATTCAACACTTTATAAGGGTCCTCAACCTTTTATAGAGCTTGGCTGTATTTCAATGTCCGATCTTTGACACGGGTCGCGTTTTAGTGAGGTACTAGAGGAGGTTTTTGTTTAATGAAAAATTAGTTTATTGTTAATTATGTCAGTATTGTCATCGATATTATCTTAATATAATCTATAATCCTCTTAAAAAAATTAATTAATGATTTAAAACATGTTATACTAAGTTTGTATTTCGTGATATCTACAAATAAAAATTCAATAAATTTTATGAAAATAAAGTTTTCTTAAAAAATAATCATATGGGAACATTAATTTGTAATTTGAATATATATTAAGTTTAAATAATAAAATTAACATGTTGATTGTTTTTTTTAAACAATTTCCAAAATATTCATTAAAAAATCATTATAAAAAAATTAATAATTTAATTAATACACGTACTTTAAATAAAATATAAAATTACTTTCATAAAAGTCATTTCATTTTTTGTACCAATTTACATTAAGTGCATTTTCTTTAATGTTTAAAAGAGTTATTCTAAAATGTCTTTGAAATAAATTCTGTTCGATTTAATATTCCAGACAGTGTGTTTCGTTGCATAGTTCCAATGGTCGTTTACCCTTATTCGTGCTATCTTGTATGCTGCTCTTGTTTAGATTTATTGCATAGACTTTTATGAATTTTAATATTTAATATTTTTTTTCAGTAAAACTATATAATTATGAATTATATATATATATATATATATATATATATATATATATATATATTAAATCATATTTAAAACTTTTGTACTTTATAAATGAGAATTAAAACGATTTATTGAAACAAAATACACTTAAGTGTAGTTCTTTGTATAAAATAACTTTTTCTTAGAATTAATAAATAGCCTAATAGCTTTACTGACAATCATCTAATGTCCAAATATTCTATTTTAAATAATGAAAAAGTTGATAATCTGTTAATGAATTACACTCTGTTATAATTTATGAATTATCTTTGAGTAAAATCCCATACATAATAAATTCGTGTATCAAATTAAAAGAAACACAGTCGAGAACAAATTATAACAACTCTTTATTATTGGATAACATTTAAATAGAATTAATTAAATTAGATACATAGAAAAATGATGTATAAAAGAATATTGTTTCTGTATAAAAGCTCTGAATCGACATTTCGAATCAGTGTACTCCACAGGTTGTTTACTAAAAAAATAATATTACGTTTGAAAGTATCTTTTGAATAAATCTGTATTTTATACTTTATATAACCTAAAATTAGAATTCTGACTAATAATGAGATTCGCAGGCATTTTATGTCATGATAAACAATGAATCAATAATGAATTTACAAATAGTACAAAAGAACGTATCAAAAAGTCATTTGTGTTCATTTTATACTTTTTCTGTTATAAATTTTTTTCACGATTTTTAAAATGGTGAACTCAAAGAAATTTCAATATAATTATATATATATATATATATATATATATATATATATATATATATATATATATATATATATATATGAATGGATATTACAAAATAATATTAGATGAAAAAATATATTTGAACATGTAGATAATAAGTTGTAGAAAAAATAAATTTATTTGATTAAAACTATTTTTCTGTAAACCCTATTCATTAAAATTTCATAAAATCAAGGTGTGTTTCATTTTGTTTAATGGCTATTGTGGATATTTGTAATAATTATAAATTTAATTTTAAATTTTATATTATAAACTCGTATACAGTTGTTGTTTGAAAATTATTCACATTCAAATTAATTATTACTGTAAATTATTATTAAATTTAGTTTGGATATTCACGAACGACTAAACTGAAAAGTTTTGTTTTTTAGTTTTTTTTCCTAGAACCTTGAATATGAATCAGTTTTTGAGGATAAATATAAAGAAATTATTTGATGTCCAATTACCAAAAATTTTAAAAAGGAAAAATGGAGTATATATATATATATATATATATACGATAAAAAAATGATAACCCTTTTTTATATTCTTATTTATTATTAAATAATAACAAAAAAATAATTAACATTTTTAATGTTAAATTCTTTTACTGTAAACAATTCTCAATAATATACATACATTTTAAACTAGCAAAAAATATTATTTTATTATGAAAATAATATTAATAAACTATAATAATTTTTTTCTGATAATAATTATTTGTTTTAATTAATTTCATGGCAATTAATTCATAGAATATTTAAATTAAAAAAATACAACTAAAATAAAACACTTTTTAGTACAAAATGACATATTTAAAGTAAACTAAAGTGTTTAACATGATTTTTTTTATTGATTAATCATTTTCAATCATAATTTAATAATTTTACACTAAAAAAATCAATTTTAGAATATTTCGATTTTTTGACAATTTTTCCATACTATAGGTCGTGGTTTTTTTTTGACCAAAAATCGAAAGTTGGAAATATTTATTTTTTTTATTATAAATTATTTACTCATAGTATGAGTATATAAAATCCGGTATTAGAATATTTTACAAATTAAAAGTATTCATTTTATAGCCGAATTAGATTTTTGAAAATTTTGAAATTTTTTGCAGACCCTAAAAAAATAAAATTATAATTTGTTTGTGTTGAAAGTATATCTATCTTATGAAAAATAATATTGGTGAATGATAAAAAATAATTTCTGAGCAATATACTTCGATTTTTATTCACAATGTTCAAATTAAATCAAATAGAGATAGCACAGGAAAATAGGGTGAAAAAAACACTTTTTTGACACTAAATCATGCATTTAAAGTAAATTCAGATGTTTAAGATGATTTTATTCATTGATTCATCATTTTCAATCATAATTTAATAATTTTACACTAAAAAAATCAATTTCAGAACATTTCGATTTTTTGACAATTTTTCCATACTATAGGTCGTGGTTTTTTTTTGACCAAAAATCGAAAGTTGGAAATATGTAATTTTTTTATTATAAATTATTTACACATAGTATATGTATATAAAATCCGGTATTAAAAATTTTTACAATTTAAAAGTATTCATTTTATAACCGATTAAAAATTTCGAAAATTTGCATTTTTTCGACCAACACAAAAAATTCAAAATAAAAATTATTTGGGTTCTAAATACTTATATTTCATGAAATATAATATTATTTAACTTTAATAATTTCTATTATAATTATTTAACTCTAATAATTGTTGCCTACGAAATAATTCCTGGCTTTTATCAAAAATATTTGAATTAATTCGAGCTATCTTTACATAAAAAGAATAATCATTTTTAAGAAACATTTCTTTCGCACTGAACAATATAGAGTAAAAAAACTACATAAAAAAATTAAATATAACTTATTTTCTTTTCAAAATATATATTAGTATAGAAAATAATTTTCTTTTCAATTATCCTATATATATATATATATATATATATATATATATATATATATATATATATATATATATATATATTGTATAAACAGGAAAAATTAAAATTAAAATAATGATATAATAACCTACAACCCTCAAAATAGATTACATGTTTTGTTGATTTTTGTTACGTTTCTGAGATGTGTTTATTATAAATACAAACAAATATTGATAAGGAAATTATTAATATATATTGGCCCAAAGGTCAATGTAGAGTTGTTGACAAAGAAAAAAATTAAATAAATACATATTGACCTAATGAATAATGAATTTCAAGAAATAATTATGAAATCAAATTTATTGTCGGTTTTTATAAATAATTTTTTTATTACTAATAAAACTATGAGATATTAATATGCATTTTTCAAAAATCCACATATTATATTTCACTCGAATTAATTTCAACACTCGATTTAATAAGGGATATTAGTAAAATTGTGTATGTAGCTAGAGATTATACATTATTATCTACTCTCTTACATCGTAAATAATAATTTGATTCTATTCAGATTACCATCTTTGCTCTAATCAATACTAATGAATTATTGACGTGATCGTACAAATTTCAAAAACAGATACTTATATTCGTTACAATAGATATTTTTATAAATTGTCGACTAGTATTTCAAAAAGAAACATGCCATTTTTATGGCTGCAATATATTCAAAATATATTGTTTAAACTTATTTTACTTCATAATCTTATTGTCCATTTGTTGTATATTTTTTTCAAAAAAAAAACTTATCTGATTTTATTACATCATCACAGAATTGTCTTGCTTCTATTACATACGTGCTTATGCGTTCAAATACATTTTTTTATTAAAATTTGTGACTCATAATTTTCCACTTGTTAGTTAATCTCGATAATAGATTGCAGGTAACTTCGTAGAAAACCTTGTTATTGTTTTAATCCTAGCACGACAATACCTGGTTTGTATGAAATGTTTTGTTCCGAAATGAAGGGTGTTGCTAAGTCACCAAGAGAAAAAGCTTTTACATCGAATGCATTTACTTTAGTCAAATATAACGAATGCATGAGTGATTAATTTCGGTGCAATAAATATTATATTTCAGAATGTGTGACGAAATTACTGCAGTGAAAAATAATTTACATCGACGAAACAATTTTTTATTATTAAAAACATACAAATATTGTTTTATTAAAATACTTGTAGTTTATTTTCAATCTGTAACTGAACGTATGATATTATTCAAATATTTATTTTAGATATTTTGATTAAAATTTTTTTTTTTGGCAGAATAGACAAAGATGTATACAAGTATAACAAATACACTCAAAAATAAATATCAACGGAACGTTTTTATTAAAACATTTCTGAGAAACAGTAAAAGCGGTTACATTTACAAACTATTATTTAAATATAACAACAAACCGAAATGACATCGAAACGATTAGTTAAATATACGACATGATTAATGATGCACGAATGGAGACACACGTCGAAAGTCAAAACCAGATTTTACTTTATGTTATTGATCTGTTTTGTAAGTAGCAAAATCATTTTCAGTTCAATGCAAACATGGGACAATACGTTATTTATTACTATTATGTATAACTGTAAGTGAACGTAACTTGATTTGTGTACTTTTCCACCTACACTCTAATTAGTCAAATAAATTTCTATGTATTGTAAAAATTGTTACGTTTTTTTATAATAGGTTATCGTATGATTTTTATACAAGTTTAATTATTTATATTGATTTATAAAAAATTCATTTGTGAAACATTTCTCAAACTTTTCATAAAATTAATTATCCAAAATATCAAATATTCTTAACATAATTACTTAATATACGAATTTTATTGTTACTTAATATATTCACTGAAACTTTAGGAAA
>CP092094.1:5240000-5440000 GCA_029203775.1 Neoneuromus ignobilis | reverse complement strand
TTGTAATTAGTAATACAGTCGTTTGAAAAGGTTAAAAACTTTTACAGTGAAATGAGCTCTAATTCAACCTATTATATATATATATATATATATATATATATATATATATATATATATATATATATAATGAATAATATTGATATTAAAAATATGTGTCAAATATAAATAAAACTACATTTTGCATCATAACAGTAACCTTAAAGATACATGAATAAGTTATCAAAATTATTGTGAAACGAATTTTAAATTTTATGCAATAATTATCTTAAAAAATAATTTAGAAAAAATCATTCACTATAGAATATAATAAATTGTAAAGTATGACGAAGAGAAGACTACAAAAATATACGCGATGCCTGAGGCACAGTTAGCAAATTACATCTACTTCTACAGTGTAATCAACATGTTCCTGTGTTTAACATTTTGTTACGACATTTTATACGTCGTATAAAAACTTACATAATGGATTAATAAATCTTCTCTTCACTTTCATTTTATCGTACGAAATGTACTATGCATTGAAATTTATCATCAGCGAAAAGAAAGACATTACGACGTACATAAAAATTGATAAGATGCCATGTTTGTATACATCAACGTACAAGTTCATGTGTGTCGGGGATATTTAGTAGAGAATAAAGAGTGTCGTACGGAATTTCCAGCTTGTGATAATAAATACTCGTCGAGCAATAATAAAATGATGAGATCTTTGGTCTCATGCTGAATAACTTGAAAATATATCACTTTTTTGCACACGATCTCGAGATAAACATTGAGAAATTATCGTACAGAGGGGGGAGATAATAAACTAATTGTGCTCATTACAAAATATCTTGTGGTGTTTTGAACTTGCACTTGAACTTGAGAAATATAAGAGAAAAAAAAACTTGACATAATCTACAAGTATACAATTTTATCACAGTATTAAATACTATATAGAGAACGAATTAAAAACTTCTGTCATTTTTGTAATAATAAAAATTTTAAAAAATATTCAAAAATAAAATCGATAATAAACTTTATCAAAACATTTTGATTGAAATGAAAACATGATAGAATTATATATAAATAAGTAGATTTCGAAATTATATCACAACATATTTTAAATACTATATAAAATAAATAATTCTGATTATAACTTTGGAAAGTTCCATATATGGAGCTTGTTTAGTGAGTCTGAGAAAGTTTCAACATAACTATTAATTATCAAATCACTGTCACACAATTTGTAATTGTTACTAGTTTACAATGATACATTTACAATATATACATACATATGTATATATATATATATATATATATATATATATATATATATATATATATATAAAATACAAAATTTATATTTCCTTAAGTTACTACTTTCACAACGAATTAAACAGAAAAAAGTTATGAAATATAACTTTAAAACAAATCAAAAAAAACTTTCATTTAGATGTTATATATATATATATATGTGTTTAATTTATTATAAATATGTTTTTGCTATGTTAGAAAATCTAACGATAACAAGTAATTTAAAACAGTTTGTTCTAATATTTCGTTCATATTGTTTTATATTATAGATAGATTTTGGGTAAGTATTCTTATTGTATCTCAATAAAAATATTTTTTTAAAAAATTATACTATTTTTAGTAGACTAAAGAGGTCGAAAATAAATATAATGACTCAAAATTAATTTAAAAACGGAATACACAAATGAAAACAATTAAATATTTTAATATATATTACAAATATTTTTAAATATTCTAACTATACAATTCAAAAATTATCAATTAACAATGAAAATTAACAACACGTTTGAGAAAATTTTATTGAATTTATAAAAAAGGACAACATTTCAAATTGTGTGTGTAGTAGACTAAATTAATATAAATTTATTGTTATAAATTAATCTGATACATTGAATACAGGGATGAATACTAATTTTCTCGTCGTTTAAATTCTCAATTACTAATGTACAGAGTATCAAAACCTATTTAACGGTGCGTTTGTGTCAGCTGTCGTTAATGGACTAAAAGAGCAAATTATTGAAAATAGATTTATCAAATTCGTTACATCCACCACGTATTTACCTGTATTATCAACCCTAAATTTTATATATATATATATATATATATAAGTTATATTTTATTTATTAATAACTTTTTATTTCCAACCCAGAATTCATGTAGTTAACATTATTTTTTCCATACCAGTATACTCAATATTGAAATTAACTCTTTGATCAAATATCTAGGAATTATTTTTTTATAGTACTTTACTATGTCTAGTTTATAAATTATAATTTTAATGTATAAATATTTATGTTATATATTTATTTTAAGAACAGTTAAAAAATATTTGTACCAAATATGCAATAAAAGAAGAGAATTTATTAAAATAAATCAATTTGAATTTTTTGATAAATCCGAAATCTATTCAGTATTGAAAACAAACATTTTCCTGATAAAACAATCCATAACCACTGATTTTAATGTAAAGCTCAATAGCTATCATGTCTTTATAACAACTTGGCACGGTCTTTTACAAGAACCATGAAAGCACTCATGAAAATAAGTTATAACAATATTTCTCGAGTGTTTCGATTCTTGAACTACTTAAAAAATCCTTTCTTGAAATTTTTTTCAAGAGCTTGTTGTCATTCACTTTAAAATATATCTCTTAATATTTTATTTCTTGTGTTGTTCACAAATCGATATTAATTTTTGTACATTTTTTTGAAATATTTTAACAGACTAAATTATTCGAAATAATTGTTTAATAAATATGATTTTTGTTCAAAAATTCTCCAGTATTTTTCTATGAATTGAAAGATAATGAATATACATACTCTCAATAATAACACTCATTCACAACAAGCTGATTGTATATTATTAGATTACATATGACGTGATCGAAAAGTGATCATGTAATAAGTTACGCAAACGAACATAATTAATGTTTTTCATCTTGATATTAATTAATATAATAAAAATAAAGAGCAAGATTTCATTCGGTACGTTTGAACACAATGCAGTAAGGTCTGTGACCTCAAACATATATAGCAGCGATCGATTGTGAACATTGAGACCCAACATACACGTTCAACAGATGTATGTTATACGTTCGAGAGGTACCGACCATACATTATAACGTACCGGTTTGGTAACAATTATTCTTGCGATTATATCGAACCTACTCCACACAGTACCACTTTTTTAGATACTGCTTTCTAAAACGTATCTCCGATAAATCTTCCGATATTCGAATTTTGCGAACGGTACACAATTTGCAAAATACTTATTTTTCAGTGTTGTTGTTTAAGGAGTGATTGATGATTGCTATCTCGTATTCATTGTTTATATATATATATATATATATATATATATATGGGTGAACGACTTTTTATCGAAATTGAAATCAATATGAATTTTAATGTTGGTTTATTTTCACCCCACAGTAGGAATTAAAAGTTGCAAAACATTTCATAAATTTATTAACAATTGTTTGCACACTCACACATAAAAAATATACATATGTGTATGTGTGTATCATTTTAATCATTGAAACCAATTTTCTCAAAATCCTTTATCACAGTAAAATTATAGTACACCGAAATACAGATATTTAAATATGATATCAAGTAACTTTTTAATTTATTATTTTCTAAATATTTTATATATATATATAAAACTTCAGAGTAATAATTATTTTTAAAATAATTCTTCTAGTATCGATAACTGAAATTAAATACTGATATAGTTTTATTAACGTCACATATTCTAAATTAATTTTATTCAAGATCGTTGCGATTTCTTTTTTTGATTTGAGTAAAATACGAACATTCTGTGTAAAAAAGGTACGCTAAAAATATTATGAGAATTAATTATGTATGCAGTCATTTTTAATATATTATTGATTATATATTTGTATTGATTATTTTATTAATATAAATATGAACGACCTTTCGAGCAAATTATTATTTATTGAAAAAATAATTAATATAAAAATCTTTTATAAGAAATGTCAATTTCAATACTATTTTTTTCATTTTTATTAATAGAAAAATGTGAAGTCGATTTCATCTATAATATATAAAGTAAAATAACTAAACAAATAATAATCATGTTTAAATTTTAAAGAGTTGTTTATGAACTTTAATATTTTTTTACAGAAAACATGCACACAAAAAAGTTGAGACAGTTTTTTAATTACTAACATATAATAAATTTCTAAGTAAACGTGCCACGAATTAAATTTTGCTAATCAACATCTTTTAGCTGTACCAATTTCGTTTTACTCAGATAACAGTGATTAAAATACATAGAGCTTTTTTAAATTGAAGTAAACACGAATATAAGAATATTTACCAGTATTGTTTTGTAATCTTGAAACTTGTTCTACTTGATTGTTGTTTTTTCTCACAATTAAAATTCGTTCGTAGATTTCAATCAATTTATTATTAAATGAATCGAATATAATTCACATACATGGCATATTATCGATATTAAAAACTAGCGAACATGTTTCAAACTTTATTTCTACCAAATTCGTGTTATTTAATTGATTAATTTGGGTAAAAAAGTCACGAAACATCACAAATGAAATTTATGTCTCGATTATATTTGATTCGTTTGTATTTTTCGATAGAATTCCGTCAACTGTGGCATATGTATAAAAAATATTTGATAATAATTTTGAACTTTAAAAAACTAATAAGCATATTTTATACATTTAATTGGTTTCAATTCTATAGTTTCTAATAGAATCATTTTTAATTATGAAATTGTATTTTAAGATATTTTTATTTATGGAATATATAAATATAAATAAGATATAAATATATTTTTTAATCAATTACAAATAATGATAAATAAAAAAATAACTTTTATAGATTTAAAATTATTGCAAACTCGTGTTAGCTCTCGAAAAAATCCAGATAAGATAGCAATCTGATAGAATGTTCTCTAGAGGACAACAATGATGAATGACTACAGAAGTGGTCATTTTTTTATTTAAGAGGATCTCTTTACTCGATTCTATCAAACGATGATATTTTAACTCAAAAATATTTTTCAAATTAGAGAAATATTTTATTATATTATTAACTAAACCAATAAAAATTATAGTTGTATATTTTTAAATTATATACATAATCATTAAATTATTTATGGAATTAATAATTTTATAAAATCAAAACTTGTCTTCATTGCAGAACAAATTCTTGTTATATATTAATTTACATTTCCTTCGAATATATTCCTGTGGGATTTTCTCCTATTTGTATACACATACTAAATGAGTATATACAGCCTAACACTATTAGTATCATAACTTAGCTATTATAGTAAATCAATGTTGTACGTTAACAAACATCTTTGTACAAACTCTCAAGAGATTTCAAACTTAATATACCTATATATATATATATATATATATATATATATATATATATATATATATATATAAAATTTGAAATATAAAAAATTTAGTACTATGTTAAATCTTAGAACAGTCGAACATTTCAAAGGTGATCGAACCTAACGAACAAGCTAGTCTTAAGCTTTTAGTGATTCATTGAACAAATACTTTTCATTGTCATGATTTGCTAACGACTTGTGAAATTGTACGGATCATTAACTAAAGAATAAAGATGATTTGTTACATGAAACGAAATACAGTTCTCCTATTAACCGAGATTAATCTTACATGAACTCTTGTCGCTATTATAAATTCATATTTTCCTAAAAAAAAGTTTTTCTTTTCGAATCTATTTGTAATTTATTTTATAACGCATTTGAATCGTTTTATCGTAAAATAATATTGTATAATAAAAAGTTTTATTTATGAAATTTATAGATTCAATATAATCAATCATGTAATGAAAAAAAAAATTTACTAATTGATAATTTGTCATTAATGTAACTATAGTTGAAAAAGAAATAATTTTCAGTTTTGAAAAAATATTCTATTTTAAAATAATATATATATCAGTTAATTAATTACTGAATAATAAACACGTCATGTACAAGATAAATTTTAAAAGTCCGTCTATATACACATTGTGGTAGAACAAGATTTAATATTCACTGCGCGTAGATTCACGTCAACTTTTTCCGATAACTAAAAGTTGACAGTAACAAGATCATTTATTCTCATTTTCGTCGGAAAATTCTGTTAAACATATTTATATTAAATAATTGAGTAACTGGATGAAACAACGATTTATATAAATTTAATGAGTTTTATTCGGTTTAGAAACAGAACCTATTTTTAATAAAAATTCAAATGAAAAGTAAAAAAAGGTTGTATCTTAAATAAGAACTGTAAATAGAATAAAATATACTTACGTAAAGTAAACATTTCCTCCTTGTGTGTTAGCAGGTGCTTGCCAAATCAAAGTTGCAAGTTCTTTATCTTTGGGATCAGAATGTGTGATTCCTGCACATTCTGGAATAACTTTTGTGTTGGGTGATTCGATCCATTGGCCGATCCATTCATGTGTGGTTTTATCACGCGCTTGCAGGAAAAATCCACGGAAAAAGTCACCAGAAATAGTCACTGCGTACAAAAATACAACAATTAATCGAATGATTGATGAAATATTTAATACGATTTAATTATTAATACCGGATGTACTGGTTATGGTTTCATGATTGTGTATTCATTTAACAATTTCAATAGAAAACAAAATTGATACTGTTTTTTAATGACATAGATATTTTTAATGTTCACTCTATCATAATGGAAAAATAAATTATTCAAAATGACTAATTCGGAAAAACAATGCAGAATATTAATTTGTTGTAAACCACAAATGATGCAAATTATATTTTTATAAATATTGGTAACATTCAAACAATCGAAATTATTATTTTTTTCTAAATTATCTTGTTGGAATTTAACATTTCTTATCGATTCATTTAATCTCTGATTCCACGACTGTATGAATAAATCGTTAAACACGATTACATATTTATGACTATTGTCAATTATAATTAACGTTTTCGTTCTCTACAATTATCGTATCTTTTGATATAAACTTTACGAGTGAAGGTTCAGATTTGAGCTGTCACTCAAACTAAAATTCTTACTCTGTCCACTTATATTGTAAGATATCTTCAAGATGACAGATTCCGCATAAATGCCGCAGAACTCCCACACGTTCAAACACAACAGTAAACAATTTTATATATATATATATATATATATATATATATATATATATATATATATATATGTTATTTTTTGTTGTCTTGCAAAAATACTTGTTGAAAAATTATATGGATGTATCGTATATATGAATATTTTTATTACGTATTTTTTGTCGTGATTTATTTAAAAAACCTTTTCTATACAGTTACAATATATATAAAATAATACTTTTTTTAACAAGAGAGTTTGTTGAAATTTGGTTTTGAGGAAAAAAATTAAGTATAAACAATAATCACTTGAAAAATATTTTTATAATTAAAATACAATTATAGAAATTCTATTGAAAGTCTTTTATAAATTCCAATATCAAAAATAAAATTGATCTGAGATTTGATTTACATTTCACTTATTTTATTTTCATATAGACATCTTCCATAATATTCTTAATTCATAAATTTTTACAAAATAATATATATATACAAACATAAATTTTCTTTGTGCTTGATTTTCCATTACAAAATATAAATCCGATAAATGTGAAATTATAATTGCGTGAGAACATGTAATAATTACCGAAAATAAAATTGAACATAGTCTGTCGTAGGTATGGCACATTTTGACTTCCGTGTAACAACACGACTGTTTGTAATGATTAGACTTCGCGTGCCGCAGAGATGTCTTTTATTTGAACAAAGGAAAAAAGAATCGCATACATAAAACATATATATTATGGCGTCTTTTATTCGTGACACGGTAATCTTTCATAAATTGCATATTAAAAACGATATGTTATTGAATTCTTACTGTTAATATATAGGATCATCCAAATGTAACGTCTAGATTTGTGTTTTATTAAAAAGAAACATGTGTACAGATTATTTTTAATAAAACACAAATCTAGGCGTCACATTTGGATCATCCTATATATATATATATTATATTATTTCAGACGTATTTTATAAAAAGTTATATTGGGAACAGTTAAATGCATTCTATAAATATTATTAATATTATATCGATTGTATTATAATTATATATCAGTTTATTCTTTTTAAAATCATTAACAATTCAAAAAAATAAATGATATCAATCATAAATACTTAATTACGTTTCTCTGTACAGTGATGCATACCTAAATGTATATTTTGCGTGTAAATTGTAAGACATTTCAAATATTTAATCTTTTCAATATGTTCTCATTCTTTAAACAATATTTGTTTATATAAAGGAGATATAAAAAAACGAAAATTCGCTCATTCATTCTCAGAAAAAATTCATTGCAAATTGGAATTTCAATTTCATTTTATTTTTTACCAGTCAAGCTTTATATAACTTAATTATTTATTATTAAATTATAATAATATCAACCAACAAATAAATTATCAATTAATGTTTAATGATATGAATGCTGACATAATTCTGCGAATAAATATCGAGCAAATGAAAATAAAAACTATAACAAAAAAGTCTAAAATGGTAATACGTCCAAACCTGTTCGATTTAACGCGGAAGTATTTATTAAATACGTTTTGTGTGTCATACAGATTATAGAAAAATAAAAAAAAATAACATATCAATATAAGTAAAAAATTACTGTTCGTTATAATAATTTACTATATTTTAATTATATAATGATGTATTTATTTTTGATATATTAATTTAGATTAAATAATAAAATTAATATTTATATTTGCCTAAACAAAATTTCTACAGTTAAAAAATATTTTTTTTAATATATTTATTTATTTAAAATTTTTCATATTTTACATCGAATAAAATACTGAAATATTTTTTATTCTATATATTTACAATCATAGTGAATTTATAAATTTATCCATGTTTAAAAAATAATAAAATTCTTTATTAAAAAATAAATAATTTAATATTGTAATAAATTATGTGTTTATTTATAAATGAAATGTGTTTGTTTTTAAATCTTTTCTTCATTTTTGAATCGATAAATAAATTATAAAATTATTTATAACTTTATAAAGCATTTTCAAAAACGTTCATAAATTTAATTATTAAAAAATATCTTTAAAAATAACAAATAAAATATTAAATACCTGTAATTTGTGAGCCAGGACCATAATGATCAGATGAAGCAATGACTTGATAAGGCGATGGAAGTGGACTCGGTGCTGCAACTCCATGATGCGGCCTGTTCGGTGGGTCTTTGACGCAGACGTCGACAGGAGCCCCATCAGGAAAAGCTTGAATACATGCCGCGAATCCGAAAACAATCAATGCGATAGTTGTCTTCATATTGTTGCGATTATTAACTTGTGCAGACAATTAAACGATATTAACTGATTGAAATGAATGAAAGGATACGGTGTTTTACTCAAGCTTATATTGCTGAAGGCAATATATCTGTACCACTTTCACTTAACTCTATCTCGCATCTTGTTTCATTATTATCTCTCGCACTTTAATTCAGTTATCAATTTATTCTATAAACAATAAATATGCGAAATTTTTTCTTTATTATTGCTTTTTAGTCCATTTTAGATAAGATAATTAACAATGACCTACATGGCAGAAGGAAAATAGTTGTTGATAAATACATATATAGGTTGTTTTGACTTCGAAGGAAATAACAACAAAATATCTTACCTTTTTTGCATCATAAAATTTCCCGCGGTTTTTTCATAACAACACAAAACCAATATCAAAAATACTTCATAACTTCTTGTTATCCTTCGTCATTTAAATTGCTTAATTTGAGAAACAAACCAAAGTTTCATTCAACACTACATAGATATCGGTAGTTGTACATTTGTGTACAAATGTACTTTTTTAATTTAATATGATGACAAAACAACGCTAGTTAACAAATATTTTAATTTTATATTTTTTATAACTGAAATTGATTAAATTGAAAATGGTACTTATACATTAATTACCATAATTCAATTGGGTTTAGTTATTGAAACAATTTCTTTTATATATTTCAATATACACATTTGTTTTATAGGCTGAAGCAAAGAGAATACGAGAATGGAAAAAAGATCAGTTAGCAGAAGAAATGAAACAAAGGAGATATGTAGATATTATAGAAGCAGAACGAGAAGGAATTATAGATCGAGGTAATGCACGTCATAATGATAGACGTTATATTACTGACAAACTGGATAAAGAACAACATGAAGCGGAAAAAAAGGTTCTGATTTAAAAGTCTAGAATATTAAGGTATAAAAAGATTTAACTTGATTGTGAATTTAACATTTTCAAGGCGAACGAAGCACAAACGAAAAGAGATATAGAAATCAACAGGGAAGAGCGATTAGCACAAGGAGTCGGTAGAGTCATACAAGTTGAACTTTGTAAATTGAAATTGAGGTATACGATTAGCTCGGTTATTAACGATAACCTTTTGCATTTTTTTACTCTATTTCAGGCAACAACTGCGACAATCAAGCCCTGAATTAAAACATCTCGAGTCTCAGTTAAATGCTGCATACATAAATAAAACTTTAGCTGCACAGTTAGCTGAAGGGGAAGCTATGAAACTTGAAGAAAAAGTATATTTATTAATAAAACTCTGTATTCATATTTATTTAATAAAATCATATTTAATTATAGCTAAGAGAAAAAAAAATCAATGAAATGCTTCATTCAGCATGGTTGACCAATGATGAATACGATCAGAAAGTTGCCTACGAAGATAAAATGAAGAAAATGCAATACAAACAAGAACTACATAACCAAATAATTTTCAAAGAACATGAAAAACAATGTGCTTATGAAGAATTCCTTAGAGAAAGAAAAATTGTAGATAATGTTGTTAAACGTATTCATGAAGAAGACAAAAAGTATATTTGATTTATAATTATTTTTATTCAACCCAGAAATTAACTTTTATGATTTTAGAATTGCTGAAGAAAAGTTCCAGAGAATGCAGAGGTCTAAAAAAGAGATGGAAGAATTCATGGAAGCACGAGCTATCTGGCGAGAAAATCATAAAAAAAAACTAGAAGAAGAAAATATACGTATGCAAGAGCAACTCCATAAAACAAATAATAAAGCCAAATTAAAAGAGATTGAAAAGAAAAAAATAGCAGATGCAAGAGAGAGTTTGGTTAATGCAATGGGTAGAAAAACATTTGAGTCACAGGTACTGTTCTATAAATTTATTCTTATTTTCTTACAATACAAAAAATTACGTTATTTATTTATATAAATTACACTTTTCCAACCATTTCTGTAAACGATGTTAGGAATGCATAAACTGCCATTCTAGTAGGTAAACAAGGACCCATAACTTCTAGAAACATAGGTGTTTCTAAAACCGTGTCTTTGTAATCTGCAAATGAAATTTTCCCATCACGGTCTAAATCCATTTTTTTGAAAATTACATCAACCAAATCCTTAAATAATTAAATATTATTAATCTTAGTTACAATTATAAAAATATATTTATCAAAATCTCAATAAGAAAAATTTACACACTTTTACACCTTCATCTGTATCTTCTTCACCAGGCTGTTTTACTAATGTATCTCTTAATAATTGAAACATATTTTCTCTTGTTATGACACCATCTCCTAATGGATCATAGACCTGAAAATAAAAATTACATACATACATACATACATATAAATATATATATATATATATATAGCTTTCATTTTTTGGTAATACCGCAAAACAATAATCTATTTTCTCCTCTAATGTACCACGTAAAAATAAAGATAAACAAGATGCCCATGTTTCCATTGCTACAACAGTGGTTGAACCTGTAATCTAATATAAATTATAATATAGTTCTATTCTTATAAATTAATCTGAATTATATCAAACTGTTCACAAATATATATACGAGGGTCGTTTGATAAGTATAGTAAATTTATTTATTGTTTAATTAATTTTTTTAATTTAGTTTTTCTTACTTTTTTACCATACTTATCAAACGACTCGTGCATATATATATATATATATATATATATATATATATATATATATATATATATATATATATATATATATATATATATATATATATATGGAAAAATTCGTAATAAAAAAATAATTCAATTTATATACTCTTAATCCCCTCTCAAGAGCAGTAAATATTCGTTCTATTAGAAAATCGTCCGTCATATCAAAACCACTATGTAAAACATTTCTAAATTGAGCTTTAGTTATCGCTCCTAATTTAGATCCTGGACCTTCCATTTGAATTTTGTGATAAATGAGCATAATACACTCTAGCTCAGTGAAAGTGAAATGTAGCTTTTTAGCAAGTTTCTGAAATAATTGTTGGTGCCTCTTCTTGAAGCGCATTTCTTCCATGGAATCCATGGACATGTCTAATGGAAGCCCACAAGACATTTTTAATATTTTATTTTCTTGTTCTTTCGAAAAACGACAAATTTTACTCCAATGTTTACAATTCGTATTTACTGTATCCATAGCGTTATCTTTAGTAATGCGATCGTATGTTTGATCAATAATTCTTTCGCAAAATGCGAGTATTACTCATAAATATGTATTTACGAAAATAATAACAATTAGATCAGACAAAAGGAGAGAGACGACGTTATCCTCGAACTAATCGAAGAAGAAGGAAAAGAAAAGGATATCGTTCGTCAGAAAATAGAACTTGAAAATGAAATTCAGAGGAAGAAAAATATGAAGGAAACATTAATGATACAAATGCAAGAACGGGAAGAACGACTTCGATGGGAAGCAGACCAAGACAGAAAATATAAAGAACAGGTTGCATTTTTTGGTAACGTATTTACTTTAGGAACAGGAAATAACGAATTTGAATTATACTTGTAGTTGGTAGCAAAAATTATGGAAGATAAAAAAATAGAACAATTAACTAAAGAAAAGAAAAGATTGAAAATGATTGAAGTACGAAAGTCGATTGAACAAACCATGTTGGAACGTCAACAACAGAGAGCTGAAGAAATTCAACGGCAGCTACGACTGAAAGAAATCGAAGAGGAAGAAGAAAAAGAAAGGTATGTAACTAATATCATTGTCCCTGCTTTTCTGATAATTTTTTATTTGCAGATTACAGACGGTCGAAGAGGAACGAAAACGAATGCTCAAAGAGCACGTGCCAAATCTGGTGGGATTTTTACCTCACGGTGTTTTAAAACCGTCCGATTTAACTTATTTAGGTACAGATTTGAAACTATAAATATTTTTTTAAAATTTTATACTTTGTAAAATTACTATATATGTACAAATTTCTTATGAAACAAGGGAAATATATTTATTTATATAGAAATTATTTACGTTCCTATATACTTTTTAATAATAGCGATTTATATCTAAAAGATAAAATATTATAACGAATCTTTTTAATTTGAAAAAGTTATTAGTTTATTTAAAAAATAATGACTTTAGTAATCTTAAAAAAACAATTATTACAATTTCTTCGATGACTATTAAACTTATTTCATAATATTGATTTACACAAGTAAACAAACCGAAACATACATTTTATTTAGACATGTAAATCTCATATATTTAGTTATACAACGTGATAATTGAAAAATTCATCAATATTTTACCCTAAGTACATAAATAAAATCCAACAAGGGTTTAAAATGATCATTAATAATGCCCAATCAGTTACATACAAGAAAAAACTTTGTTTACAGTAATATCTTTCTAGTTTCATCATCAGTTTTTACCTGCTCTAAAATCTAAGGTTTTCTTATTTACATAACTTGATAATAATTCTATTTTTGTCCATTTAAAATAAACTATTTTTAAAATCAATATTTTATTACCAGATATTTAATTTCATTTAAATTGACTAAAAATGGTCAACAATCTCTTAATTCATTTATTATTACCTCGATGTTTATAAATAATCGTAATATATATTCGTAATTGTTGATATCGAAAGGTGTAAAATAACATTTCACTATTTTATCTCATTTTTTAAAAAAATAAATTAAATGCAGTAAAATTATTAATCACTTATGATATTGAAAACATAATTTTTTGAAGGTAGATTTGATATTGTATATAAAATTAATACAAAATTATTTTTTTCGTACTATAACACAAATGTTTATATTTAATACAAATATTGTATATTCAAATTTATTATCCAACTATATAATGATTGTTTTCTTTTTTGGAATATAATTAAAAATAGGCTTGATATTTCATTGTTATCAAACTGAAATATATTTTATTTATTTTTGTATCATTTGGAAAAAATAATTTTAATCGTTAATGAAACGATTTAAAAAAAACTAGGAGGATTTAACGTGTGTATAATTTTCGTTATATATCTAAATTTTCATATTTTTTTAACATAATTTTGTACTATTCGAATTCGTTGAGTAATTTGATTCGAAAAAAAATTTCTCCTCACCTGGAAAATTATTACACCTATACTTTAATATTTTTCTAATCTATTCAATCATTATTGTTGATTTTTCATATACTTGATTTTGAAAATAATTGCGGTAATGATATTCTTAAAGTACGAGATACGAGTATAAAGCAATATATATATATATATATATATATATATATATATATATATATATATATATATGCGTGTGTGTGTATGTATGTAATTTTTAACTCTCTTTATTTAACTCGTCTCAACTTTTTCCATTATTTCGTTTTTATATTTCTATAAAAATGAAAGCGAATCATTTTTTAAAATCCACAAAAACATTTCTGATTTACGTATAAAATAACAAATTTTATTTCTGTTTGTATTAGATTAATTGAAGATACAGAATGTTTTCTAATAATGCATTCTAATTTCTGATACTTATGAAATGATTATTAAAATGTGTATCAGTGAATAAAATGAACAATAAGTGATTATTGAACATTTCTACATTCTTGAAACTTTAGATTATTTTGCACGTGCAGAGTAATATAAAATCTAAGAATGTTTCGTAGATAATTTTGACTCAATTTGGAGCCGAATGTTTGTTGTGTTGAAAAATAAACTTGTTTGTGGCATGAAATGTTTATTTTTATTATTGATTCGTGAAAGTGCAAATGTGATATACGGATGTCTTTAAGGGATGTTAAATGAGTGTTGATGGGGTTGTTGAACGTGTTCTTCGTCTCTTGTGTTATTTAAAAAGCCCACTCGTTGGAGATCTTGCAGTTATGTTTAGTATCGATGAAGAGCGTGTATCGTTCGTTGTAAAATGTTCCCAATAGGTGTCCCTATAAGTCCGTAACACGAGAGCGTTTAAAATTGGCATCGCCATGACAACCCCACCACATGAACGTATGCAGCAGTACATGTAGCAGTGTGGATTTTATTTCTTCATGTTATGAATGTCAATGTATTATTTCTCACGATTTTTCCCGTGAGGAGAATGATCGCAAATATCCATTTTCCATGTCAGCGTGCGAATTGCGATCGCACGCGAAATCTGTATGAATGTCAGAGTTTTGACAGCGACATCACATTGTTTGTGTGAGTGGGTAGGAGTGAACCTGTGAGGTGCAACCAATAGCACGCGGCGTTACGCGGCCAATGGTGAACAGCGGTGATCATGTTTATTGCCGTGGGCGATTGAGGTGAACAGCAGCACGCCGAGGTCTACCGACGAGGGGTGTATGAATGTGCGAGCGTGCGTTACGGCTCCGAAATTTTTCGTAAAATACATCGTAATTAATTATTGACGATTCGAATATCGTAAGTCGTATGAGTTCTGTGTTCGATGTTTAATATGTGACATGTGTTGTCAGTTGTCATTCGTGACGTAATTTGGTGCTAATACTGTATGACATCTGATAAATAGGTGATTCATATGAATGTGTTATTTATGGGTGATACAAAACGTTCAAAAGAATGGACAGCACGGTTATGGCATCATCTCCATCGTCTTCAGGCGGCAGAGGACGTAGGAAACAGGCAAAACCGCAACGTAAACAAGGTGAGCACATTTGCGCGTCCCTCGGCCGACAAAATTCGCCTAAATTCCAATAAAATCAACACGGAAATTTCACAAGTCTGTAACTGAAGATTCGACAGCACTGTTCAAAAATTACACAATTTGCATGCGAACATGTGGTCATTGCCGGTGCCGCCATCTTTAGTAGTGGTGGGGGTGTTTTGTTTACTTTTGAGTAGTACTTATATTTTATTACCCTCTCATTCTTCAAATGTCTCTCGGAACAAAAATAACCACGAAAAATACACAATTTCCATTCAACTTTCAGAACATTTGTCGATCATAAACAAGAATAATTCGAAACTTACTCATTATTACAACTCTCCCCCTTTTTTTTTAAAAAAAATACACCCTTAAATTGAACATATTTAGTATTTTTTTATATTGCCCCATTTCTACAATCGTCAAACTATTAAATTTCCATTGAAATTCCAAATTCTGTAAATGATTTAAAACACTGTAAAGTTCGAAGGGTTTACATGTAAATTTATCGAAATATTTCTGTTTATTATGTATTTTTAAAAAATATATGTAATAGTACGTATATTTTTCTATATATTTATTTAGTTAATTTCATTTTAAATACATTATTTATTTGTATTTGTTATCACTAAATCGAGTTATCGATTTTTAACTTTAATCAAATATAAAATATATTTTATACCAAAAAATATTTATATAAACTTTCTAACAACTTTTTTTTAAACTCATATATTTTTATACTTTTGAAATTATACCGATGTGTAAACCAGATTTAATTATTAAAAATATATTTCGTGTTAAAAATACACGATTGGTTAATATTAATTCAGTTTCTATTTCATCAGTCACATTTTTAATGATGTACATTTTTTATTTCATTGTTAACTTATTCATATTTAACATTCTAATCATTCATCGAGTTTTGCTCTCAATCAAATTCCAATATAATTTTTTATACTAACAAAACATCAGAGAGTTGGCAAATACACATTGTAAAAGACATGCATTCTTCTAAAAATCATATTCTCCAATTTTTATACATTTTATTATAAAATATTATTTTATATAAATTAATTGAAATTGTTGCCAACAATTCAAGTTTATTAAAAAAATAGTTTGAAATCCATATTTTTTGTTCACAAATATTAATTCAATCTATTTAACTTTGTCCTCAATAAGATAATAATATAATATTTTTATTAATAAAATAATTATCTAACTCTTGCTTTTATACAGTTAGTTTATAAAAATATATTAGTTTATTTTGAAAAAACTGCAATTTATTATGTTTTGTAGTTCTGTAATTATCGAAAATATTTCCTTTTTCCATATTCCAAATTTTTGTGTTAAATTATTTCGTAAATTTCACCGTTGCACATTTTTTTGTATACAATATGAACTACGTATCACCATTTTACATATTTTAATATTGAGATATAATTTTAATCACAAATTCATATTTTGTATATCCATCTATAAATTTTATCAAAAAATAGATTAGATTTGTATACGAACGTAGGTAATTATTATTTTTATATTTACTCTTAATGAATTATTTTTAAATATGTTTAATATTAATATAATTTTTCACATAATTATATTAATTTAGTATAGGGAAAAAGTTTTAATATTTACCACAAATAAATTATTTACCACACAAAAACAGAGGATTGTATAAAACTGTCTAATTATCATTTATCGTTTAATTTATTCACATTGAAAATGATGTTATAAAATCTAGCTATTAAAATCTATCCTAGATTTTAAAATGTACTTTAATGACAATGGCATGGCCATCGAAATATATATCAGTTTCTAAACAAATAAAATGAATAATAAATAATTATTCGACATTTTTATAAAATCATGTGTCTTGGAGATGAGTTTTTCATTTATGATAAAATGATTTTTCCATAATATTAAAACAGATAGTTATAAAATTTATTTATTTAGAACCGTACAGATTTTCATTTATACAATATGTAAAAAAATACTTTAATAAACATTAAAAACATTATTTTAAGTCAAGCTTTAGTTATATAGGGTTTTCCAATAAGCGCTTCATAAGTTTAAATGAAAATAAAACAAAAAGTATTTAATTAATTAGTTATTTATTATATATATTTTTTAAGTATATTCTAAGGCATTAAATATGGAACACAATTTCACTCATATAACCCCACCACGACTTCTTCGTTTAGTCCAGTTTCTAGTCACTCTTTCACATAATTGTGGTCCAATTTCATGAATTACACGTTCAATGTTTATTTTGAATGCTTTTATTGTTTGTGATTTATCAACAAAAACCAATGATTTTACATAACCCTATAGAAAATAATCCAATGGAGTTAGATCGCACGATCTTGATGGCCAATTGATGGATCCATTTTGTGAAATAATGGACTCATTAAACTTTTGTTTCAATAACTCGATTGAAGTTTTTACAACTTCTAAACGTTGTTGAAGTATTAAATGTTTCACTAATTTGCTAAATTATACTGAATTGAAATGTCAATGAGCTTAAAAAAAATTAAACATGACTGCCACCAACTGTTAAATTTCTGACATTCTTATTGGAAAATCCTATATTACAAAAAAAAACTATTAAATTCTAATTCTTTTAATTGAGTCAATGATTCAATCAAATTAGTCAACACTAATTTAAGTTTATGTTGTTGTTGTTGATAATGATTTATTTAATAAACTTATATCACGATCATCATTTTATCCATTGCTGGATGCATTTTTCTCTCTTTTAAAATTTTCAATTCGACTGATCTAATACCTTTTTCTCTTCCAGTCCATTTCAATGAATTTCTTTATATTCATCAGAATAAAGTGAATTTATATAAATGTATGCATATACATAATCATCATTTAAAAAATTGATAAATATTTTAAAAAGAATAACATGCAATATAGACATTTATTTAATTTTAAAAATCTTCTAAATTTATCTTCATATATTATTTAAGAAAAAGAGAAATATGTGGACTGTTTTCAATATATCCTGAAATAGTTGACATTTTAAAATATATTTTTAAACAGAAATTAGTGTTATATGAATATATAAAAAATATAAAAAAATATTTAAGTCGATGAATGTAGAAAATTTAGATATTTAAAATATTTTCATTATATATAAACATATTTTTATTATCATCAGTCCTTTTTAATTATTGCTGGATGAAAGCTTCTTCTTTTCCATTTCTTGATCTAAATATTTTTTTCTTTCATTTTATACCAATATATATATATATATATATATATATATATATATATATATATATATATATATATAAAAGTATGATGCTATTAATTTTACGTTTATCGCAATGTTTCCGTTACATTATCATCAATACGATATCAGCATAGAAAGAACTTTAAACACCTTTGTTTTTTGTTCGATGGGGTAATGCATGCGATCTCTGTCAGAACGCCTATATTGCCGTCTCAGTATTCGTAACATACGTTTCCAAGAACCACAAAAACTAGTCAGCCTAACAACTAAACGGCCATCGCGCAGACATTGAAACAGCAGGTTATCTGTGCGGTTGGTGCACTTCCTCCATTACGTCGTCCATTAGTTGTAGATTTTACCTTGTTGCCTTTTAATATTATACAAATATAATTTGAACTGAATCATGTTACTTTGTGGAATATTTTGTACAGTTTTGTTCTAAGAAAATGTATAGAATGTCAATGTTACAGTAGATTATTCAACAGTTGTTTATAAAAATTGAATGGAAATATTTTCAATATGTTTTTTAAAATGAATTTGACTTGGTAAACTAGATTAGAAAAGAATATTCACATCATAATATTTTTTTTATTGAAAAATACTTTAGGATGCATTGAGAAAATTTAAAATAAATATTTCGAATAGTCAAAACTAATCACGATAAATAAAATATTTAGTTTGTTTGATGAAATAAAATTAAGTAGTTGTTGCGACTTGTCACCCTCCGAAAAATCAGATAATAAATAAATAGGTTATTCATTTCGAGTGAAAACTAATGATTAATATTTATTTTGACAATTACAAATAATTTGAAATTTTTTTTTAGAAATGAATTATGTAATGTAAAATCTGTTTCGTTTGTGGTATTACATAAATAAATCACTGTAAAACATAATAAATAATTAAAAGACAAAAACAGTCAATTTATCCAGAATATAACAATAATCGTTTGAAATTTCATGTCCTCTCATCTTTTTCCGTTTATAAGTAATTTAGAAAGCGAAATAGCATTCGAAATAAGAGATTACAATTGGATGTTATCATCCGAGTCGGTGGTTGTGTGGTCGTAACGTGTAAAATTAAGCCGCACACTAAATAAGAACGGCGAACACCTCTCTGTATAGGATTTAGTAATGGTGATGACCCCATTCACCAGCCCTGCATCGTTCAGATAAGACGAGCGCAGCCAACATACGCGTTTTGAGTAATTCTCAGTCCAGAGATTTTCAATAGAACCGTAATGTAATATGCCCTTTATATATAATACGAACTTCCTTTCGACAGGTTACAGCTTTATAACAACCTGTAATGTAGCTTTTGTCGTATCGCAACTTTTATAATACACCGCGGGGATATATTTCGATTTAAAGTTCTTGTTCGATGCGACGACGAAAAAAACACACGCAACAACTACTTTAAAAGTTTCGCGAACGCCCGAGTCACAGTTTCAAGACGTTCATCACTTCTACCTGTGGTTTCCTGTTCCCAAATAACATCATTTATTTTCGCGTGCGAATTTTGTCTCATTTTCTTTAAAGCTATCGACGGAGTTTTGTTGTCGAAACGCACGGGGTGTTTCGGAAACCGGTCTCATTTTTCAGGTTGTCTCACGTGTCATTCCTTCTTCGTCGAAATCTTTTTCCTGTCAACACTGGCTGCACTGACTCATTGAATTTATGTCATCGGTGTTATTATCATTGCGAATGAATTTTATTACGAAATATAAAAAAAAACATATTTGTAACTTTTAAATTTATACATTTAGTTACCAACATTTAACTATTGAGATAGTTTGTATCCGCTTCAATAATTTTATTAAAAAGTTATATTTTTCACTCGAATATTTTTATACTTCATAAATAGCGAAAAAAGAATCACAGAGGAAAAATGATTTGCTAAAAAGACAATTGAAAAGTTATAATTAAAAGTACAAAGTATTATGAAAAATTATAGATTGAAATTTGTAATTAGTTGATAGATCGATTTTTCAGTCACAAGAATTTTAATTTCTGGTATTTATTGATGGAAACAAAATTGATTTTTTTCTGGGTAATTTTCTTGTGGTATGCATTAAACAATTTTCTTATTTTCCATCACTTAAAGTATTTCTTGTGAATGTAATGCAGATGATTCACATAACTCCCTTACACAAAATAATACCTAAAACGCAATATGCATCAAGTTGAATCATTTTAAAACTCTCTTAGTAAGACAAAGAGGAAATTATTTGAAACGAATGCAAGAAAAACTTTAACTAGTTCCAACGTACTCTGTATGCAATTTAAATGTCCGTTTTTTTTTTAAAAAAACTCATCTCATTTCAAATATAAACATCCACATGAGATTTTACTTTCGAATATACTTGTATTTCATTTAAAATTTTAGTTTTGTTCAAGGAATGTCGCTCGATGTTCATTTAGCTTGAGTATCCAATTGACCTAATTTTTTTAGAATGCTTATTTACTGTATTTTTTTATTTTATTTCGAGTATTTTTTTTGTCTCTCCGCATCACGTGGAACATTTAATTTTATATGAAGAAACTCAATTGATTTAAATACTTACGAGTAAGTAGTACATTCGAGATAAATTTATTTTTCATTTCATGGCTTTAGAAGATAATATCCCTTTTGAGATATGGATGTAATATATTAAATTGAATTCACTATAAATAAAATAAACATATAGAATTTTGCTTTTAAGTTTGTTATTTTTTATAAATACATATAATTAAATAATTGATTAGTTGATACAACCGATTTTATAATTTTTGTTTGTTACTTAAATTCCTTCCTTTGTCCATTCTATATAATTTTTATTATTTTTTTTTTTAAAAAAATCTAAATGATTTCATTAAATGATATATACATAATTCTAAAATTGACACAACTAATAATATGAACAAATTAAGTAAATATAAGAAATGAGGTCATCAGGATTGCAAAATTTCTCACTCGTTTCGATTTATATATGTATTTACATTGGGAAACATAAACGTTGATATATATTTTCCTCATCAGATTTACTTGCATTATTGTTTTATTCCTTTTCAATATTTTAATCGAGGTTATTGAGACTGTGACGTAAATGATAAGTGGCTACAGCATCAGTGGACCGAGGTATTAAGATAACCTAATGGCCCAAGACTGGCCGAACGATCACGTTCATCTTAGTGTAGTCTACTATTTTTTAAATAGTCGCATATATATATATATATATATATATATATATATATATATAATAAAATATTTGTTGATAAATTTGTATTTAATCCATTGGATCGTATTATCGACGAAACCATTTCGTAAACAATTCAAATAATATTTTTTTATAATTCATTCATAAGAAATTAATATATTTTAGTATGGGTTTTATAAAATATGTGCGGCACTGTAAAATATTTGACAAGATTTTCAAATTCTATTGACATTCTTATTTAACATCTTTATATAGATTTTTTTGAAATATGTACACATTTTTTATGGATTTGTTATTTAAAATGTATATATTCGTTTTCTGTAAAAAATAATGTTTCTGTTAATATTTTTCCATATATTTTAGAAATAATATACAGTTTTTTAATAACTTTTTCAGAACACTAAAAATTGTTGTTTTTGTATAAGTATTTGTATTTAAAAAAGAAGATTTATATCTATTATAAAAATATAATATATATAATTAATTACTGTTAAAAATTAATATTTTTCTTATATTTAACATTCTCCTTTTTATTGTGATCCTTATAACTTTTTTCAGACTTTAGTTCCTCTGAAATACCAGCCTAGTGAAAGATCAATGTCCATGACAGTTTTTTTTACGAAATGAAGTTTTCAATTTTGTTTCTAATCCCTCTAAATTTTAAGTTTCTTCAATTAAGGATCGAAAATGATCCGCATGATATTGCAGGCTATTTTTTTTAATTTTTGAAACAAATCTAATTGAGTGCTATCAAATATCATATTTTTTCATGGAGTTAAAATCTTTTACAATAAATTATTTGAATTATTGTATATCCAATGAAATAGACTACATAAATACTTTCAATGTTCACTGTTATTCAAGTTTAGAGGGTTTTTTGAATGTTATATACTAGACTCGTCATTTAATGAAATGCCATGATATAATGATTGAAAAATACATTGTCATCTATTCTAAATTATTCTATTACAGAATGTATTTGTATAGATAGAAGTTTATGTAAATGTAAAAATATTAATACTTATATATAATTAAATATTCAAAATTTAAAGCATTTAAAAATAATTCCGAAAAAATAATCTTTACGAAATGTTTTACATTATAAAGTATTGAAAAGTAAAGTAATTTTAAAAAATATTCTTTTTTATACAGAAAATGTCTCGCGCAAATTTGTATAAAATAAAATATTGAAAGAGGTGTATATATTAATATGCGTGTGTAAGTGCAATAATAGTATATAATAAATATTGTATATTCATAATCCGTGTATTCATGGAAAACTCAATTCAGTATTGAAATATAAAGACCTAAATACTGATAATATAGTTATTGATGCGCAATGATACTATAAAAGGAACTTTACACATGTTTCCCTATAGACCATCCTATACTCATGTTTCTTTTTAATAAAACACAAATCTAGGCGTCACATTTGGATGATCCTATATTACTATTTTATTATTTATATATGTATACATATTTTTAATATTATCCAATATATTTTTAATACATTGTTAGATAAATTAAATATCGAGTTGAATATTAAGTTCAGAGTTCACATACTTTTTTTTACATTTATTAATTTTACATTGAGTATAAAAATTATTATAATAAAAATCCATTTGTTATATATATATATATATATATATATATATATATATATATATATATATATATATAAGATTAATTTTGATAATTTAATATTCAATTTTTTTATGCTCACTGATATAATTTTAAATATAATGAGTCGAATATAACTACTTGTGGTTAGGAAAAGAAGAAAATAATTATAATTTCAAAAATCTCTTATAAGAATTATACAAGAACAAATTATTGTTGATGACTGTATTTTTTAAAAAAATGATTATATTAGCTCTAATTATTATTTGAAAGTCTGGAAACATTATTTAAAATTTTACACATTTTTTTTAAAAAAATTATCTCTAAAATAAATGATACATTTTCATTATTTGATATAAATTTTAAATTTATCCAATGTAGTTTATGTGATTTTAAATATAACTAAGTTAAACAGAATAATTTATTTATATTAAACGAACGAAATATAAAGTTTAGAATATTAATTGAAATCAAAATAAGTTATAGTACTTTTTTTTATTTGAATAAAGATTTTCTAAACAAAATTGCTTTGTTAGTATGAAAAGTAGTAATGATTATAAATAAACTTAAAGTCGAGACACAATTGCCAATAATCAATTCTGTTTATGATTTGTTCATCATCACAATGATTCTGTAGATAAACATTTTTTGATAAAAATACTATAAAATGAATATACCCGTTCAGATCTTGCATTGAGAACAAAAAGTCACTTATTTTTATTTTTACATATGCAGAGAAACTACTCTTGTACTTTTTGTTTCTTATAGATGTAATAAGTAACTCTCCAGGAATTTTGGCAACGATTGAAAGAGAACTGTAAAATCATAGTATATTTAGTTGATAGTATTATAAAAATTCATATATAGTTCAGTAATAAAATCTATTCGCACGTTTCCTAGTATTATTATTTTCTTTGATGTTATAATCGAATTTATATAAATAATCATATCCCCTGTCTTATTTGTCTTCATTGATATTTAACAATAACTGTATTATTAATTATTATTATGATTCTGTTTAAAATGTGTATCATTAGAAAAGTGATATCGTACTCCCCTATTAAAAATAGTATATAAAATCTTATTTATATTTGGTGATTGAAACAAAGTTGTAAATCAGTAGATATAAAGATGTCTAGTTTCATAAGATTTTCGGTGTCTTTAAAGTCGAGATAAAGAAACTTTTATGTTTTTAACATGTCTAACTCTCGTAAATAATAATTTGTAATAAATTAACATAAGAGTATGTTTTACGTTTATGTTATTCTTTTTATCTAGTTCCTCTACACAAACCGAACACATCGATACGCTTACAATTATTTATAGACAATATAAAAAAATCTATAAATCACCAATTTTCCACTCCCCTGCACAGAACGTCTGAAATTAAAAACGATATTATTTTACGTTGCGAGACAATAACATAACTTTTTACTCTTACGTACGAAAAAAAATCAGATCGAAAACATTAAGTTATGCAATTTTTCTACAAAATTCGTGTTTATCGTGAATTCCCTCCTGCTTCTGAAATGTAATTCTTTAAATGTATTGAATAAAAACGCCGTTATATTTATTTGTGATTATTGCTTTGTTGTTTTCTTCTGTCGAAACTGTTTTCCGATTCATACTTTATCAGTGTAAGCTCGACATATACGATACTAGTCAAAATGGAAGCAAAGAAATTAAAAAACCCGTTCTACGGAACTAAATGAAACAAAAAAAATTACGGCAGCTCATAGGTTTTATGTGCTTATATATATATATATATATATATATATATATATATATATATATATATATTTGTATTGTGTTGTGAGGGTGAATGATGGTGGAAATTTGCAACTTGACAAATAAATGTCTATTGGTATTTACTGTTTCTTATATACGAGATTTGTTTTTCAAACGTGTAATTTACGAGCAGATTTTATTTTTATTTTTATTGGCGAATTGATTATGATGAAACAATAATATTGCAACAAACTATGTAGCATTCACTCTTATTAGCTTATTTCGTTTAGTTGTTACAATATATTTCTTTTATTAAATGAAAAAAGTACACACACTCTTATGAATAAATATATATTTTTTTTAAATTAGGAGTAAATAAATTAAATTGTAATTGAAATGATTTTTTTTTTACTATACTTGTATGCTTCCTTTACTTAAACTCTTGATTAATCTGTTGGTGTTTATTTGAAAAAAAATGCTTGTTTCAAATGTACAGAAATGAAATAATAATAATAAGTTAATTTGAAAAACGGACGTTCTATAAAATTTCACGACACATCTAATATTTTCGCGAGAAGAAATATAGACGTTTCGGTGATAAATTTTCCTATTAAAAATATATATCCGCGTTGACAGCCGTTATGACAGCGTACATGTTAAATTCGAATCTTAATATTTTTTTATATTTCAGTAATTTCGACCGCCTTCGCATTTCATCATTACCGTGATATCAATCGTCACTAAATATTATACGTGTTCGAAAATACTCAGTTCAAGTTATAATTTATCTAAACGAGTCGTCGTCGTATCCAACAAAAGTCTGTCTAATTAAATAAAATTCATCGTCTTCCAACATACAATTGTTGATGTTGAATTATAGCTGTCTACACTTTATTCTAATTAGTTTTTATGTTGAACAAGATAATTAAAGAATTCTTTTCTCGTATGTTGATGTTGTAACTGCGACCTAATGAAAGTTATTGTTTTGTATATGTGGTTGTTTGTGACATGTACCTGACTCTAAACGTGATATATTAACGTGGGTAATAAAAATTCTTAAATAGTAAGTTTAATTTCTCATTATGAGTCGTCAGGTCGTTGATCAATGGTCATTAGGATTCTGTGAAAGAACTCATAAATCTCGATTTTATTTCTAATGTTATTTCAGTCAATAGTAAACAACTAATTAATTATTTACATAAGTTTATCTGTGTATATATATATATATATATATATATATATACATACATACATACATACATGTATATATGTTTATTATTGTACACTGCAACATTTTTAACTACGAATTGAATATACATAAAGAATTTACTCGTGAATTGTATATATATATAATTGTAATTTAATTCATTTTTATGAAATATTGGATTGTACTAGTGTAGTCATTAGAAAATTATAGCCACATGTTTATCGAAATTCATATAAGTGAACAATAAACTATTTTTGAAAACTCCATAAAATCATTTGATATTCGTGAAGGATTTATTTGCTAAAAGAGGTGCACTAACTTCATAAAATTGCATCTGTAAAAACATTACTGCTTGTTTAAACTTAATATGTATAAAGAAAAAAAACATTTTAATTCTATCTTTTTGTTATAAGTAAACAGAAAAGATAAAGTTAGTAATAAAATATTTTATGTTAGTTTTACAAGTTACTAAAATTGTAAAATATGTTTGGAAAGCATTTATAAAATATTTGATATATTTCGCATGTATAAAAGATTTATATATATTTTTTTGTAATATTATTTATTTAAAGAATGTGTAATTAATACTGTCGTCGTATTCAGAGGAAATATTTTATTAAAAAAAAAAATGGTATTCGAACTCGTCCATCCTAAATACACACAACGTCGCTCGTTCTGATTAATGTTAAGATAAAATAATCGCTCGAAAAACATTTAACACAATTCAAATATATTAAATTAACCCGAGATCAAATTCAATATTGCCGAAAACGCTTTTTATTAGATTTTTTGTTCATAACTCGTCATCAATCATTTTACGACACGTACATTATTACAAATCTGTGACGGGAAAGGTGTACACGGTACTGGTTGCTGTTGCTGCTCGCTGTAGCACTGCGACGAAGACATACATATGTGGGTGAGGGCTGCTTGTCGGCGCACGACGACGGGTACTATCCAGGGGATGCTGAAGTGGCTGCTGATCCAGCAGATTTGTTCCGTGTTGCAGACTGCGCACCGGCGTGCTGCTGCTGAAGTCCTTCTTACCACCACCTTTGTCCTTTGTTAATGGTTTCCAGGTGCGCGACTTGCTTGCCTGCATTTCTCTGTTCTCTGTCACAAGAGGTCTCCGATTAGACTTTGGCACGTATTACGTCCATTTTCGTTTTGCGACAGAGTTTAATTCAAGAGATCGATCCCTGGCCGATAGATATTTTAAGACACGGACATGTGTGAGACAAAGGTTACAGAGTAGTATATGTCGTCATTGTGTACTCTGACATATTTGCAGTAACACAGAATTCTAGTCACTGTATAATGATTTTTTTATCATTGAATAAAATCAACATATTTTTTATAATATTTTCTGTCAATAATATTTCAGTTCATTTTAAATCTTTTAAAAACACTAAAATCCTTTTTTTTTGTTCATAACTAAAAATCAGTTGTATACACTTTTTTCTCTATTTAGTCCTATTTTCAATCTTCACACTTTTAACTAATTGAGATACAGATAATAAAATCTAACATTGTTTTATTTAATAAAATTAATCAAATGATTACCATAATTCTAATTAGATTAATTCATTGAAAGCATCATTGTATTATATAATTTTTATAACAGTGCATTTTTATGTCATTACTATCATCAATTCTTCTTTCTTTTATTTTTTACTTGCTTAATATGCATTTAATTCAGTATTTACATTTTCATTTTTAATTTCATCTTATATTTGTTACATTTGTGATTTTTTTAATTTTCTATACAACACATCAATATCTTCAATTTGATTCAAAATATACATTGGCTGTTTTTTCCTTACCACAGAAATAGAATTTAATAAAAATATACATGTGTATGTGAGAAAGTTATAAATTTGTTCAATGTCGTTCCATATCTTATAAACAATTCGTTGTCTCCTGAATTAAATTCTTTAAAATTGTAAACGTGAACGATACGGGCAATATCGCTTATACTTCTAAATATGTTGGGGTTCCCGTTTTCAACCGGTGTAAGAGACCCTCCTCGTGAAGTAGGCATCTAGGTATAACCGTCTATAGGTGTAGAAGGGAAATTGCCAGCACAGCGATTTGATTCTGTTAACTTATGAAGGTAGTCACACTGTTCCATACCTATGAGTAGTACAGTGCACACGTCGACACACACACACATACACACACATTTATTTCGAGAGACTCCTACACGACGAAGAGAACAACATATTGAAATGTTTCGTACTGTATATGTTATTTTTGTCAACGGTGCGAATTTGATATACTGTAACAAACATTTAGGTACATATGGGATGCAGATGCTGTTCAATATATATATATATATATATATATATATTGTGAAAGTCCTTGATCTTAAAACGTTGCAGAGGTACTAATAGTAACTGGAATGTGTAATTACCTTCGTGTTTTTATTTATAGAGCGTTTTTTTTTTGTCTGAATCAAATTGAGTAGAATTTTATTTTTAAAAAGTTAGACATCGAGCAGAATATAAATATGTATATAAAGATCAGTTAATTAATTGATCATTTATAGTTGATTATAAATTAATATTTATCCAGATTTAATGACAAATAGTATAACTTTTTTTAAAATTCATTATTTATTTTTGTTTAATAGAGTTGAAATTTGATAAAAAATGAAAAAAAGTTGATTTTATTACTTATTTTTGATGTATACATTTTATTTCTCATTTTTTTTTCAATCTTTTTCATATATGTTCATAAAAATGTGGTGTATTTTTTTAAAAAAAATATATTATTTTATTCCTACCAAAAATGATAAACAATACATGTTTGGTGGTGACAAAAAAATAATATTCGATTTATTTTAATTACATTTTTGTAATTTAATACTTAAGATAAATTTATTTTCTCAACTAAATTATATAACAACATATTTGATTCTATATTAAAACACTCAACTTATTGTTTGAAATTGTCCACCACTTGTGCATTTTTGATAACGAAATTTATCCAATATTTTTAACACTTCACATTTGATTAAGAATAATTGCACGTCTGTTCATATTTTCTTGCCCTTGTGTTAATAGAACTTGTATCTAATTTATAATGTTCAATCTCAGCATTTACTTTCACACTATTGTTTTTAAATACATGCCTAATGTTTTGTAAACGTATATAGCATACGTGACTTATTTTGACTAAAATTTTACTTTGTAAGCCGAACACTACCTGAAATTTATATCATGACTCACATTCAAGTCAATCTGTTAATAAATCGTCCAGTGTCGTTGTTGAATGTTGACCTTATAAAGGTTCAAGGTGTTACAAGTTATAAACTATATTCATATAAAAATATTTGATATGTTAAATCATTCGATATGTTATAAGTTTTCTCGGTATGTAGAGGTGATTAAAAAATGCATAATCATTTATTGTATAAATAATATAAATTGTTTTAAATAAAATCAAGTTTTTTTTAAAACAAAGGTGTATTTATAGTTACTGGTATGTATCGTATATTTTTTATTTCCAGTCCTTACTACAATTGAAAAAATAATATATCGCATATTCATTGATTGGACATTTTTCTCTCGTTGCATTTCTATTGCATGCATTCCAAATTGTCATCGGAAAAAAATTACACGTAAAATAATCGCCGTAGACAATATGCGCGCAACAATTTTCGTACCACAAACCACCCATCAACATAAAATACGTATTGTTTTTTGGCATTTGTCGATATGTACTTCCAACATAAAATACGTTATTTTCGGTCGCGAGTCGTCGTTATTTATGATTCGCGTACAGTTTTATTTTGTTTTAAATGAATTAACCCGCACTGAAAACAATAATACCTGTCTAGTTGTTCGTTTAATGTACGAAATTTCTGAATATATGTGACATTTTAATGATAGCCGCATGAGTTGTACGTACACAAAATTATTTCACGTCGGAAATGATACAATGAACGTGTGTAACATTAGTACCAGATCCACGTTTAATATCAGTTTGGTTATAAACACTATAGAAATTCTATTCTACATTACTACTGTTTAATTGCAAATTTTTAATTTTGTATCGTCGCCAAACATAAATGCACATAGGACAAACATACAGATGAGTAAAAGTTAGCATTTAATCTAAATTCAATAAATTCATTTGTATTGATGTTCTTTTTGTATTATAAAAATGATTTACATTTGATATGGAATGAACAATTTTAAAATGCGATATAAAGTATTTCATTGAAGATATTTTCGTCAAAGAAAACAATTAATTTAAGCTCAAAATCTAATACAGATTTTTTTTTAAAAAAAAACTTTTGTAATTATCTTTCGTACATATGAGTTTGTAAATATTTCAATGCTTAATATATATATAAAAAATATGATTTTTTTACAATGAAATCAGTGTAAAATTTGTTAAAATACATCACAATTCCATACATATGTATAGAGAGATATATAGATGTTGTAAAAAGTTCTACTACGAATCTGTTGTGTATATAGTAGACAACGTAGTGATTTCATGTTACCTACGACCGAAGTCAGTGACTGTGTTTTCGTGTGACCTGCCCGGTGTGAAAATAAATGGTTGTCGGTAAGGTGGTGGTGAGCTGCAGGTTGCAGCACCACCTCTGGCCGCGCGGTCGTGTAGCGCTGTGGTTGCGGCCGCGACAAGTGGCTTGGAAAATGCGCCCCTTCGCCAACACTCGGTCAAACTCTGGTGAAAATCTGCACGGAGATAAATTCACGAATTAAAGTTCACAGTTTGATACAGCACCTGGCATTAACAGGAACGTTTTATAGCAAATTGTTTAATCGGCGGATTTCGTTTTCCTGAAAAATGCTTAAACATTTTTGTTTGAATTCTTTTTGGTACATTTTGTTCATTTGGATTTTATATAAAATATTTGTTAAGTAATTAAAAATGATTTGTTCAAGTCTTCTAGATTTAGTAATTTGTTTATGGTCTGTAGTGAGTTTATAAAATGTTGTTCTATTTTTGCTAAATTCTTGTTTTAATTTTTGGGGTGTTAAATTAGAAAAATTGATTTTTTTAATAGCCATTCAATTTACATAAATAAAAAAATGAACAGCAAGTGTTACATATTTTTTAAGGCGATTCTTTAATGATATTTAAGTAAGTATAATGTAAATTATTATTCTGATATAATTTTGAGTTTAATAAAAAGTTTTGAAAATTGATTTTTACAATTTAAACATACATTTTAATTAAAAATATTAAAATAACATTAACGTTTGTAAAATACAATGTAAATATATTACAGTAATAAGGCATTATTATAAATAAATACATACTAGGATGTGTTATTGTGTAAAGTATAAGAGCTATTTTTTAAAAAAATAGACATGAATATTGTAAAATCTAGAATATTCTTCATTTATTTTTTATTAATAGATTTTTCCAATATAACATTTTAATACCAATTTTCTTAACCTCCCCAAAAATGATTTTTTCAAGTCAATTTTTAAAACATGCATCATTTCTAAACAAACTTGAATAAATTCTCTCTACTGCATTATTCCACTGAAATAATACCAGATTTATGAACTGTGCTTCAAATACAAATAATATTAATAACGAAATACTGACGTGCGAATCAATACTCTACGTCACATGTAAATCATGAAGCAGCTGTACGTACTAAACTGTATAACACTTGGTACAATGTATGCGGCTTATTGCATTGTGAATGCTCCGTGACGTCTACTACTGACTGCCAGTCGCCAGAGTCATTGTGATGATGATCAGCTGACACCCCCCTTCTCGCTGCATTGCTCCCATACAATTATTACTCAAATGTATATGAGGGGCGCACGTCACGTTGGGGTAGGACTGTACAACGACCGTGCAGCAAAACGTTCACTCTCTTACAAAAATAGATTTGTCAACTGTTGTTAATGTACATGGATTCGTAGCTTTGTCTCTTTCCTCGATTGTACATTGAATATCATTAATATTTATATCATTTTATTTGCAATGTGTACGCAGAGCCTTTATAAATATCCTCGTAAAATGGGCCTTGAATATCTCTATAAGTTCATATTTCATTTCTGAACGACGAAACGAGAATAAATGCCATTTAAATCAAATTTTGTGTATAACAGGAAATAGTTGTCGGTTTTTATATTGTTTAAATTTTTTAATTCAGTTTTAATCAACGTTTTCCTATAAATTTTTATAGAAAATTATTATCGTGTAATTTATGTATTTTAACAATTTTTATTAAAAATTCAGTGAAAATTTGTTCGTCAGTGATAATTAAAAAAAATGTCATAGAAATGAGAAATATATTTCACAATTTCCATATAATCAATAAAGTGAATTATTTTCAGAGTAAATTTGCATATTTTTAAAAATTTATTTCATCATTTAGAAATTTATCAAAGGTGAATTATCTTGATAGAAAAATATTAACAATAAAATATTTATATTGATTGATTAAAATTGAATATTTTTATAATTATTGACTTTGTTCTCAAATTATACAGTATTTTGTGTTCGTAGATGCAATTATCTCTTTTCAGTTAAAATATTTAAACCAATTTTATTAGTATCAATTCTATAGCAGGTTTCAGCTTTGTCGCAGTTTTTATAATAGGATTAGAGCTGAAATAAGTTATTCAAAGATCGTAATTGAAATAGTTAAAATGATATTTAATTTAAAACACTATGAAATTTATTTCCGTTTTTACAAGATACTGTTTTAACTAAAAATACAATTAGTTGTGTATTACTAATTTTAATTATAGTTTTTTTCAAATATCGAAGGGTCATTCAAATGTGACGCCTAGATTTGTGTTTCATTAAAAAGAAACATGTGTATAGTTTCTTTTTAATAAAACACAAAGCTAGGCGTCACATTTGGATGACTCTATATATATTGTACTTGGTGTTATTCATTTTAAATTTTTCAATTAATTCGTTTCTCAAATTTTACTCCTACTGTTCTAAAACATACATTATTTATTTTTGAAAAGATTCACATTGTTATTTTTAAATGTGTATTATTTTAAAATGTATTTTATATATTTTTCTTTCGATATATATTCAAACATTGAACGAATCGGATTTTTTCATCGAAATTATATCTTTTATCGCTTTCAACATATCTATCAATATATTTATATTGATTTTCGTTATTTCGTAAGTACCCAGAATATACACAGTTTCATCAGACTCCGAGGGAGTCGCCAATAATCTCCCATTCCCGATATAAAACATTGTACCTTTACACAATGGGTGCAATCAGGGTGTGTAACCACCTTGATAAAATTGCAAATGCCTGGCTCTTTTATATCAAATCGGATCAGTGCACCGATGCACGCTGAACGTTTATACAAACCTATTCTGTTCGAACCCCTGGCAATAATAATTCCAAGTCCATTATCGTAGGTAGGCTTAGGTAGACACACACACGCGTCGAAATCCCAATCCGTGAACTGGCATCGAACTCGTGCGCCCTAATGTTTAGCCAGGGATTCTGCACGTCGTGCTTGATAATCAAATGTTTTTAATCGCGTAGGTAATGTTTCCCCTTCTTTCGAATGATGTGGCGGAGTATGCACTTTTCGTGCAACTGTACGTACAATGGACGCTTTAAGTTTATCTACTGTTTCGTACGAAATTGTTTGTAATGCGGAGCTTTGTATGAATTGATTCGTTCATAGGCGAATTATCGGTGTAATTTAAAATCTATTTAGTACGCATATTAAAAATATTAAAAAAATATTTATAATCGAAATGATTATTCCATTGTTTGTTATTGAAAGTTGATGGATTCTTTTTTGAATAATATACAGTTATATTATTACAAATTTCATTGCTATTACATATTTATGAACGTATTATTCAATTAAACAATTAAAACATGTATATATTTTATTAATATATATTTGTTTTAAGTAAAATATTGAAAATATATATTTGAAATATTATCAATTTTTTCGTTAGGAATTTTATGAAACGCATCTCTGATGCAGATATTTCTGTTTTATGAGATACAAAAATATATTGTTGCGATATAATCTAATAAATAATATTTATAGATTTCGTTGCATAACTGAAAAATTTACTATGCTTGATTCTATTTATCCATTAAAAATCCTAATAGAAAGATATAAACATTCTCATCAAACAATAAGAATAGAAACGGCTATAAATTACCAGTTATAAAAACAAACCATCCGGACGCACGAAACATAAACAGAGAAAAATAAGACTTGTATATAATAAGCGAGTCATTTCATTCACGTGTTATTTTATCAAATATCTCACGAGCAAAACAGTCATAGGTAAGAAAACCTAATCACCATACATAAATAAAATTGTCGGTGTTTGCGACGGCACTAGGCGTGAAAACAGTTCGATGCCATTTCGGATGCTTTTGCGAAAGTTACAGATATTTAGTGTGAAGTTAGGAAGTCGGGATCGCTAAGTGTTGAACCTGGTTTGTTTAACTTTCACACATATCAGACGCCCACCTACAGTTTTAAAAGCTCCTGTCGAGAATCACGAAGTACAGAATCACAAATAGATATTATTTAAACGATAAACGTTGATGAGCATAAGAACGAGCTTAAGATTCAAGTGTTGTAAGTAAATTGTATAGATTTGAAGAATGTTTAGATATGAACCTAAATACAATTATATTTTCAGATATATGCATGTATGTAATGAAATAAATATAAACAATAGCGTTCTGATTTGTCTGGAAATATTTATAAAATCATTCTGTATGTACACAAAATTAATATTATTTTTCTTATTTAAAATCGAACACACAAGAAGTCATATTCAATAAACCGAATATTGATCTCTTTTTATATGTTTTAATTTATTATTTAAAATACTTTTAATTGCAGTATGTTTTATTGTCTTTCTAGTTTCATTTATTATCAATTATCTCATAATATTTAAACAAAACTTGAACATAGAAATAGGAATTGATCAGATATTTAATATTGATATTATTATTCAATAATTGACACATTCGTTATTTTTTTCTCAATCTTAAAATTATATTATTAATAAATTAAACAGAAATGTAATCAAAAAATAGTTCTTAATTATATTTTAAGGATGAAAAATAGATTAGAAAATAAATAAACATTTATGAATAGAAAAATGAACAAATATGTTAAAATTTAAAAAATACATTTTCACTTTTTATCATCAAATTTCAAATTTTTAAATTAGAATTGTGGTTTTTATCAATGATTTGTTGTTTTTAGATACATAGTAATTATTTTATGCAATAAATTTTGATTTTTGGAAATTTCGATTTTTTGACAAAATTTCCATACATATAGTACGTGGAAATTTTTGGACCAAAAATCGAAAGTCTGAATTATTAATATTTTTCTACAAAAAACGATTATTTACATTAAAAATAATTAATTTATGGTAAACAATCGGTTGTTTAATAGAAAATAGATTTTTTAGAATCGATAATTGATTTTTTGGAAAATTTTCTTTCATTGTTCTTTAGATTAAAATTGAAAATAAATAAATCACATCAAAAATAACACCTGAAAATATGTTTTTGTGATTGTAAATAATATACTATATATGAAAAATAAGTCATATGAAAAAATAATACATATTTATTAAATAAAATTATGTGGCGAAATTAATATAGTGAGAAGAATTGAAAATTAAGAAATAATTAACAATTTTCGAATTTTCTTCACCAGATCTCAGATTTTTGAAGAATAATTGTGGTTTTTATTAATTATCAATTATTTTTAGATACATAGTAATTATTTTATGCAATAAAATTTGATTTTTGAAAATTTCGATTTTTTGCAAAAATTTCCATACTATAGGTCGTGGTAATTTTTGGGCCAAAAATCAAAAGTCTGAATTGTTAATATTTTTCTACGTAAAACGATTATTTACATTAAAAATAATTAATTTCTGGTAAAAAATCGGTTATTTAATAGAAAATACATTTTTTAGAATCGATAATTGATTTTTTGGAAAATTTTCTTTCATTGTTCTTTAGATTAAAATTAAAAATAAATAAATCACATCAAAAATAACGCTTGAAAATATGTTTTTGTGATTGTAAATAATGTATTATATATGAAAAATAAGTCATATGCAAAAATAATACATATTTATTAAATAAAATTATGTGGCAAAAATATTATAGTGAGAAGAATTGAAAGTAAAGAAATAATTAACAATTTTCGAATTTTCTTCATCAGATCTTAGATTTTTGAAAAGTAATTGTGGTTTTTATTAATTATTAATTATTTTTAGATACATAGTAATTATTTTATGCAATAAAATTTGATTTTTGGAAATTTCGATTTTTTGCTAAAATTTCCATACTATTGGTCGTGGTAATTTTCAGGCGAAAAATCGAAAGTGTGAATTGTTAATATTTTTCTACATAAAACGATTATATACAATGAAAATAATTAGTTTCTGGCCAAAATTAGGTTCATTAATAGAAAAAATATTTTTTAGATTAAAAAATCAATGTTTTAAAAATTGAGATTTTTTTACAAGCTTCAAATTAAAAATAAATAAGATGGACAACAATAGTTTCCTAAAATAATCGTTTGTAAATAAAAAAACTATTAGAAATATTTATTATTAATAAAAAATATTAATTTTCAGTTGTATCATATTTCTTCAAGATGTAAGAAGTTAAATAGCAGCAGTAAATGTGTGATTTGTTTGAAATTATTTGTCAGATTTTTTTTTCTTTTTCATGATAATTATTGACTTGTCATTTTTTAAATAACGGTTCGATATGTAAAAATAGTTACATTGATTCTTAAAAATATTTTTTTATTATTTTTGCATTCAAAAATGTTGAAAATTTCAATTCGTTTAGAAGTTTCAGGGCTTAGAACTCATTTATTGTTTTTTACAAAAAAAATTCCTGGAAATTATATAAAGATCCGTATATATTTTCCATTTGTAAACAGATTTGTGGCTGAATAGTATATCTGTATAGAACAATCTGCGTTTATTAAAACGCACACCTGTCTTCTTTACTAAATTACACCTCTTTGATTCCATCAGCAATTCAAATCATGCGCTATTTTTTTATTATCATTCATAATAATAAAACCGTGTCTTTGGGCGTCAAATTGTTACCAAGTGCCACTTGAAATCGGCTACGTGAGCTGTCTGCAGGTCTCGAGATTGTGAATGTTTATCTTACCTTTGTATAATAAACAATGAGGTTGTCGGTCTGCACACTGCTTCGCACTATATGATGTCGGATCAGGTGACACGTGACGCCATCCGATTGAGTTCAGGTGGGATTATGTCATTCAAGTCGTCGCTATTTGTGAACATTTAATTCATACATAAGCAAAATACTCAACGATGACTGATAGTATATGTTAAAAAAACATTGTTTTGTATCTTGTTATTGCTTCGAAATATACTTTTTGTATTTCAAAATACAGATTCATTTGATGAGTAATGTACCACATTTACCATAATAACTTTTTCATTGACTTTTATTTTCATATTTTTATCACTTAAGTAATTAAATGATATAAATGAACACAGCTTATCATCTATATAATCAATAATTGATTCTAAAAAATTTTTTTAGATTTTAGAGATTTATATGGTTAATTTTAAAATATATCAGTGGTTTAAAATATATGTATTTTGGCTTTATATATATATATGAATGTATGTACAATATTATATTTATTTATCCTCCTTCGAAATGAGTCTGTTAATATCATCTGCTCCAATATTTCATGTGCGTGCGTGCCTATATATATATGTATGTATGTACCTGGATGCAGCAAAATCAGCATAGCCCCATAGGTGACAATGTTTACGTCCGTTAAATGCTTACAGCTGCAGAAACGTTTTATAAATGACGTTGACAAATAGGTATGTATATATGGCTGGCATAGGTGTCTGCAGAGTCATACAGCAAACAGAATTGTATCGATGATTGAAAAACAAATAAACGTATCAAGTTCTGGTTTAGCACTGATTGAAGTTTGTTTTCATTACGAATAATGAGTTTGCAAAACATGCCTGTTTTTATTTACTGTATCGATTTTCTTAACTAAAACGGTTTTAATACAGACAGATAACGATTTTTCATAATCCAATATTTATATGTGCAGATGTACTTTCGATTATTTGATTTTTTAAAAATAAGTCTGTGAATAAAATTTATTTTAAAAATGAAACTATTATAAGCCGATTTAATAAGTTTGTAAATTATTTTAAATATGATTTACTAAATTTTATATTGTCAATTAAATTGTATACAATTGGCATATGCCTGTTTCTTTTTGTATCTGTATTGATAACATTCTAATTTGAAACGTTAATTCATATGTTATATGAGTATAAGTACGTGTGTGTGTCTGACACTTTGATAGGTTTGATGATGACAGTACCATGTAACATCCCACGTAGGAAATCAAATTCATTTCCGGTACTCAAGAGTATCTTTGACGATGTTATCGTTTTGATTACGTAATCAGACTACCTGTATAATATTAATCGATTGTACAAGTCTATATTTATCTCAATTACTAACACATGAAGATCCTTTTTAAGTGACTGTTAATTACATTTCAATCAGTGGAATAAAACATAGATTAATCTTTTTTATATTTAAAAAAAAATAATGAAAGTTATAAATATTTTTTTAAGAAAAATATCAAAACGTTTTAAAAATGACTGTTTAATATTTTTACTAAGAATATTATCTTGTTGATGGAAAAATTAAAAAATATTTACTGCCAGTAATTTTTAAAAAAATAATCATTTTCTTTTTAAAGTACAGATTAAGATTTTTCTGAAAATATATAATTTTGAGTTAAAGAAATTTTTAAAATTAAAAAATATTTATTTTTTTATTTCTGAAATATATCATTATTTACAAAATAAAAAGTTTGGAGTCTTTTTATATGTATATTTAAAAAAAATCAAACTATTTTTGGATCAGGTGCTAAGAGTGAAGTGATTTTTAAAAGGAATTATTTTTTATGTATCAACAATTAAAAATTCTGTATAATTTGAAGGTTTTTTTTAAAAAAAAATTATCAATATTTTTTAATATTAAACTATATGAATAACTTCTTTCTCTGTATACAAGTTGGTTTTATTTCGTTGTCAAAAAAAATATTTTAAAAAGTTTGTTATTGCCTCAATAAAAGATAATTAATATCAGATGTTTGAAAAATATTTTTTTTCATTAAATAAAATTATTTAAAATATATTTGTTTTAATTATATATATATAAAATATTATATTAATTATTTATTACTATTGTATTTTCAACAAATAGAACAAGTGTTATAATTGATTATTAATTCCAAATGCTTGAACATAACCATTTGTTTCAGGTAATACCAGTTACTATCATCATACATTAACATGAAATGCTGTAATGGTAAGCGATCTTGTCATTTCAAAATATAAACCGTACGGATTTATTATGCGATAATTTTTTATGAGACTCGTCTATCAAAAGATATAGGTTTCGAAAATAACTCTCTGTATGTGTGTTAGTACGTTACGAATTACGTTTAAGAAGTATCTCTGAAGTAGGTAAAAAGAATAATGGTATGCAGATGTTTGAATCGTGAAAAGTGATGAAATGAATAACAAACATTGACGCTCATGAATATCGCCAACATAACATTAGCGAGATATAATTTATATTACTGAATAACTTACATAAAGGAGCATTAGGTACATGTTAATTTGTTATTTACATCCAATGAGCGTTTATTTTAAAGTATTTGTTTGGCACATTGTTGAAATTTCAAATGCAATTAATTTATAAGTTTCAAATGCATATATATATATATATATATATATATATATATATATATATATAAATTACTGTAATTAATTTAAAAAAATGTCCATATAATTACTTAGTTTTTTTTATTTGGATGAGAAGTTTTTTAAAATTTTGTAGAATTCTAATTTAAGTTTTAAAAGTTAAAAAAAACAATCATTTTTTTAATTTTTAAGGTAGTAGATTTTTTATAAAAAAATATCTTATACAATGTTTGATTAGTGTGTGTTAAATTTATTTTTATTTTTTGTTTATGAGTGAAAATTTTATACAGATTTATATTTTTTAGTTCGTGCTATAAATATTTGAGCAGTAGATTTTTCCTTTAGTATGTTTGTTTATAAATATTTGATTAGTATTTAATTTTATATTTGATTTCTTTTCAAAAAAAAATTTCATATATATATATATTCTGTTTGAATTATTTATATAAATGTGTAGATTTTCTCGATTTCCCTAACTAGTTTTTTTTTAATATTTTGAATTGCTTTTATAGACTTTATCTGTTGCCAAGTTTACGTTTATGTTCTTCTTAAATATGATTTATATCTTTTAATATATCTCTAGTAGTTCCAGACATTGTTTAGTGTTATAAAGTCTTGTAAACACAAGCCGGGCGATATTTTCGCATTAAAGCAGTGGAAATGTGTAATCTTAAATCTCTATTTGTGAAATTAATGTTACGGCAGAATCGATGTTTCACGTAACTCAGGTGCAAAAGCCCATTATGTGCATATCCTGTGCATCTGATAGTAAATGTTCACACTCGGCTGCAACTAGTGTGCACGTTACGTACGTTCGTAGCGAATATATATTTGTCTATGTTATGTATGTCATCATATGCAAATGCATGCAAAAATTACGACTGCTCTATACGTAGGTATATACGATGCGCCTTCACGCATCGCCGATCGTAGTGCCATAAAATCCGGCCGTTTGGCGGCGTTGTTTACGACCAGCGTCGCATAGTCCCATTGATTCCGCGCACTTTACGACTATCGTTCTTGGTCGTTTTCTGATCATGTCTCGCCTACTCACTTCTACCTGGATGTAAAATAGAATTCACGCGACGATGTTCTGTCGAACTGCTAGTCTAAAGGACCCGATAGATTCTTTTTCCTTCTGAACGAGCGCTAAATCACGTTTTATTAGTCATTAAAAACAGGACAATAATTGTTATTGTCGTTTAGAAAATTCGTTTGTTCTACATGTTCAACATATTTCGGTCTGTATTTAATCAGAGAACATGTGTAATTGCAATGTAAGGAGATACGGTGCCAACGAGGTGGGTGGACGTGTATTTCACAAAAAAAATATTTGGATGAATTCATTTTTTTTTCTTTTTGAAGAGGATGTACGGTTTTCGTTTGAATCAACATGTCTCTATGAAAATTTCAAGTGTCTGTGTGTATAATGAAATATTTTTATATGACTATTTGTTCAAATAATGTGCAGGTTTTAATGAAGACACAGTCGTGTTAAATCTCGTAAATTATTTTAAGTCACGATCTGATTTTTTTCTTTCAATATACGTAGATGTGTGTTTGATTTTTATTTTTTAATGGGTAGAATCAAATTACTCTTACAGTAATTCTTTCATAGTAAAAGCTTTAACAGATTTACAATTTTCTTGGTTGTTATTTGTTGAAATTCGAAATTTCCTCTATTTTTATTTTTTTTAATAGTAATTTATTTAAGGTTTTTTGATCATACACATATACCACGTAACAATAATTTTAATTTGATCAAAAATGTTTGTAATGATTTTTGAATCCTTATTATAAAAATATTATTGTTGTAAAAAATATTTCTTAAAGCTCATTTTAGCCAAAACTCTATTATAGAAGCTTTGATAATATTCTGAAGTACTTTTTTTTGTTATTTACTAAAATTCATTTTTTATTTATTTAGATAAAGTTGATTTTTAAGTCTCGTATATTTTTTTACATTTCATTATATTTTTGATTATTTTATTAATTTCACTCTTTGTTGAAAGTAGAGAAAATTTACTAAAAAAAATCTTTCAAAGAGAATGCCTAATTATATATATATATATATATATATATATATATATATATATATATATATATGAGTGTGTGTGTGTATATATATATATATCCCGAGGAAATGTGTGTCTTACATTTTTCCCGTAATTTATTTTATATGGACAACATAACCAGTGACGCAAAACTGAAAAACGATGACACTACAACAGATGCGTGTCACTCCACAATACAACCACTTCTCGTGCTGTTCTTTTCACCGTCACTGAAATTTATTCGGGCATATCAGGTGTGTTGGATGACTAAGTTTACGGCCCGATAAGTGAAACGGCGAATGTCGCTAGGGGGCTCTCTTGCTACTTGTGCTGACGTGCGTATTTTGTTTTAAAGTGTGTGTGTGTGTGTAATATATATATATATATATATATATATATATATATATATATTTGTGTGTGTGTATGTATGTATATTGCACATATATGTACTCACTTACGCACGTGTATTTTGATGTGTGTATGGTGAATGCGGTGTTGTTTTTTCAATGGCAAATTTTATTTTATGTGAAGAAATGTTCTTGATGTGTTTTTATATGGGAATCAGTGTTTATGCAGGCATGACGGTGTATCTTTTTGATTTAAATAACATATTTTTTCGTATTTATAACTAAAACTATTTCTAGTTTAAATATTGAAATCTTTTTCGTCGAACAATAAATAATTCCAGTATTTATATTGACATAAAACCGATTGAAAAATTAGTCTTGAAATATATTATTTTGTGATATCTGCTTGAAAACTGTTTGTTCAGATTTTTATTTTTTTAAAAAAATATGCTAATATTAAACGAACTGTCTTTTGTGATTAAGTTATATTCGAGATGAGATAAAAGTTATTTTCGATTTCATATAAATTTACTCAACGCGACGTTGATAAATCTTGCAGTAAATAAGATTGTTGTCATACGATGCACGTGTTTAGCTTTTTCTTATACGTATATAAATCAATAAAAATAAATTCAGAAATGACAGAAGCCATTATCTTCTTTATGAATTCACTAAAAACATATCAACTAGAATTAATATCTTTTCATAGAAAATTAAAATGAAATCCAATTCGAAATACAAAGACAGACAAATTACCAATCCTTTTCATAATTCAGTGAGGTTTAAAATGTTGTTTTTCATGAATAAAAAAAAGAAAACTTTTTTGTAGTCCTCGTCTCGTCTCGTCTCTATCGCTATCGTAATTTGTACCAAATTTACAGTGCAACCTATTTTAAAAATTATTATTTTTGACTTCACACGTGAAGTATGAGATCAGTGCCACCGCCGCCACGGTTGTTATCTAAGCATCAAGCAGTTATGGCTCACGCTTCGCCCAGCTCTAATGGCGGCTGGAGAGCAATGGCCAGGAAATAGTTACACCCTGAAAGAATAATGGTAGAGGTAGACAAAGGTTGTGGCATATATATCACACAGATTGCTCGGTATATTTTATACACGCATTGAATTGGTATAGAGGTGTTCTCTGTAGCATCCATATCTTTCCATTTCTGTATATGTTACGTCTATTTCCTACATATTCGCTCGAATGTAACGATATTGGATAGGTATAGACTGATCTATCATGTAATACAAACAGGGGACATATTTTTTAAAAAAATCGAATGTGGGGAATGTATTTTTTCAAAATAATAAATATAAAATTATATATATATATAACAAAATATTAAAAAATATATATAAAATTCTAATGCAGTACAAATTATTTTTTCTATGTAGTGAATTTAATAATTTAAAATGAAAATTCTTGAAATTCATTCTTGATAGTAGAAAATGAGAATTTTTATGGTACTAACAAACGTTATTAAATATTAAAGGTTTTTATTCTAAATAATTATTTTAAAATTACACATTTTTGGTTGAAAATATAAAACCTTTTCTAATTTAATTATCATTTTTTGAAAAAAAATATTATACATCAAAAAATATAGTAGGTAATTTTTTTATTAAAATTAAAATTAATTATTCGATTTTAATTTGAAATTATTTTAAATGTTAGGTTAATATCGTCTATTAATAAAAATAATATTTTAACTTGTTTATTTTATTTGTATATTTTTTTCGAAAAAAAATGTTTTAATTTAATTCACCATTTGTATAAGTAAATAATTTCCTAAGTAAATAGTTGTGCTTGTCTGTTATTTGTTTGTAAATCAATAAATTCTAGGTTGTTGTTTCAGTAAATATTTTTCCTCGTTATTTAAATATATTTAGTATATTATTTACGAGTATGTTTGTTCAGTCAGTACGACTAGAATTAATTGAACAACATGAAAAAGCAAGAGACAATTTCACACACAACTATTTTCACAGTCGATATTATAACGTCGATAATAAATGTTCTCGGTTGTTGTAAAAATATGTCCAATATTTTCATTGTGATAAACACAGTATCTAAATCATTATGGCAAACAAACAACATATCGTATTTTCTTACACAAAAATTCGTTCTACCTTATACTCGACAGTCGTTGAGGAAACACGCACACAGGTTTCTTCCATCCATGCAGCATATAGATATGCTGTTTCCTGGTGTAGTCTATTCATCATGGAATAAATCACGTCACACACTCAACATCGGCCTCTTTTATTTTTCCACCTTGTCTTGCAGTCACTTCTACATCGTCACCCACTCACCTACTCTCCTACCTAAGTGGTTCTTTCTGCTAGTAACGTAGCTCCAGGTTCTCATAAGACTTTGTGACAATTCGATTTATTACCTTTACGAGCCGCCTACCTTCTGCACTCGAAAAAATGCATTACGCTCTCATATACGGTTGTAGATTTTTTGTGCACGAGACGACACTACGACCGAGTTGATTAATTTCAGACGTGCTGTTCCGATTTTTCCTACGAATACCGTGTGAAGTTTTGCTACTTTATCTGACATTTTATTGAAGGTAATTTGGACATTTAGTTGTCATTAGAGCGAGAAAAAATTAGATTAATGTGTTTCAGACTTCTCGACTTCTTTATCACAACTGTAAAGATCATTAAATTTAATGGTCTGTTACTGAATTGTTGTATAATTGAATACAGTCGATCACATCGTTCGATATCAATTACTTAACGTCACGTTATTACGAAAAATTATACACAATTACATATGTGTGTTTTATTTTAAATCTTTTTCCATTTTTTCCCTTACTACATTGAATCGTACTATTGATTTTATTTATTCGTTTACGAAATAATACATATTTATATAAAAACATATTTCTTAAAAATCATTTTAATATTTTCACAGAATATAATTTTTCAATTATACCTAACATTTATATTTTTTGATTTGGATAGAAAAAATTAACAAATATTATCATGAAATTGTTTAGATTTTTAAAAATGTATAGTAGATGAAATCTAGTTATATCGTGATATATTAATAATGTTTATTTAAAATATTTGAACTGTCTGAATTTATGTTCATCATTTAATTTATTTCATCGAATATCAAGTATTAATATTTGTAAAATAGTGTATGTATTTCAAAAACAATTCCGAGAATTTTTTACGTATCTTTTTACTCGTCCCGCCGATATTTTCTGGCAATGAAACGGTAACGCAGCACGTTGTATGCAGCAGGACGCAAGATGAATGAGGTGGAAGGAAGGCCCCGCGGCGAACGGATGCGATTCCGCGCCAGGTAGCGTCCCGGCGCGTTCTATCCCGACTCTGTTTTTTATTGTATCGGCGTGAGCGTTCAACGGCTCACTGCTTTAGCCAGCCACCAAGCCAGAACTAGCTGACAAATGACATAAAGAACGAATCGTATCGGTGTTGTTTATAAATTGTGTTACCGCGCAATTCTATTTTTAACCGATTTGTTTTACATTCCTTGTCTTATTAGTATTTTTTTCATTTTCGTGCATCAACAAATAAGTAAAATTCATATTTTTGATTTTTGGCTACGATTCAACTAAATATATCATAAAATCAAGTGTTAATCAGTATTTATTAATTGTGGAACGTGTGCGTATGTATGAATCATCTAGTGAAGTTGGTGTTATTTGTTGACTGGAAAAATATTTCAAATAAATTTATCATAAAACTATGTATCTATACAGAAACTTGGAAAAAACCTTAAAAATATAAAACGATTAAATATTATATTGATAATTTTGGAATTTTAATTATTTATTAAATTGGTTGAATATTTTTTCGTATGTAATTGTAAATTAATTTTTATATACTTGACTTGAAGTGAAATATCATGTGATGTTTTTTTTTAATATTTAGTTCGATGTAGTATTTGTTTAAAAATATAAATAAATATCAAAGAATTTTATAAAATACGTAAAAAGATTCGAAGTATTTCTAATGAAGTGCGTTTTAAATTTATTCCGAGTTCGTAGCACGGATCGAAAATATGTTGAAAGGCACTTTAACATTTAATTGAAATAACCCAATCATCTTAAAGGTACCGTTTTATCAACGTGAATAATAAACATCCCTCCATCGAATCCCGGCAATGAAAAGACGAAAGATACGATGTAGGTGTAGGTATCTACGTACTATTTCAATCACTTTTGATGTCGTCGGTGATACGCTCGATTAAAGTGATCACAGCGAGCACACCTTGCTTCTCTTCTTTACTAGTACACCATCGGTCGTCGTGATCTCTTTGAATACTGCGGCATTCATAATGGCCGCCATCAAAACCAAAGGAGCGGGAAGAAGAGCAATAGTCGTCGTCAGCTGGCGTCGCGTTCGTCCCTTTGAAATGAGCAAATTCCTTGCATTCACAATATCACCGTCATGTCAGCGGCGACTCAAACACGCCCGTCACATCACCTTTATAGTCTCGTCTTTTGAACCACATGTAACCTCGTATGGTATCATTACAACACCGACGTGAATCAGTGAGAAAATACCTTGAATCCTTCTTCACGGTTTCTCTTGATTTCAATTTAGCATAGGCGTCAGCATGTTCTATCACAGATGTTAAATTTTGTACATGCATGTGTGCTCGACTCATGAAGAATTTTATTTGATCGGAAATATTTTCTTTTATATGTTCATTCTTTTCAATAAAATAAATTATTCGCCTATTCTGAATTTCAGAGATTTTTAGAAATATTTAGATTTCTCCAATTTCTGGTACATTCTTATATCAAGCTATATTTTATTGCTTTCTATTTAAAAATGAATTTTTTTCAATATGTATATATAATATCAACCCTTTATTACTAAAGAAATAACAAATAGATAACACACAAGCCATTAAAAACACTGAATATATTTTTAAAAATTATTTTTTTACGAATACATTAATTGTTATTTTTTTAAAAAATTAGTCTTATTTTACATCAGTATTTCTTTTAAGATTTTTTTTAAAAAAAACTATTTACATATCTTTGTAGAAAAGTAATTAAATTTGATGGTCGTTATTGCCTCCATTTAATAAATAATTATTGATGTAATATTAAGTTGGATATTTTATATTCATGATTATTTAAAATTATTTCTCTTTGTTATATTTTAACTTGTTAAATGTTTATTAATCCTGAATATTATAATTATATACATACATAATATATATATATATATATAAATAAATAATATATATATATATATATATATATATAAATTCAGAATTCATTTGTTGAAAAGAGTTTTTTTAATGATACGATTTAAAAAAAATACTTTTATATATCGATCTGATATTTTGTTGCAAAAGAACATAGGTATATCAATATGAATGAAAATAAATTCCACATCAAACGCGCATTTCAATTCGAATCGTTTCATTTGAGCCCGTGCTCTCAATTACCAAAAGCGTCGTCGTGCGTCTCTACACGCCCGTTCACGTTCGCCCACCTGGGCCTATAGAGAACATCAAGCACACCCCCTGCCTGTTGCCGCCATTAGCTCTCATTTATTCCTCATTTACGCATATTTGCCACGAGTTTCCCGTATAATCTGGAAAATACGCGTGGATTTCGTACGAACGAGAAATAGTAAGCCGCCGTGCGATCTTTTCATGCTCGAATTACGTTGCATCTTTTCTTTTCTCACCTTTCCACTACCTTACATAACCTTTCGTCATTCATTTGCATGTCATTATCGCTTGCTTCTTGCTCGCACCGTTCGTCCCGACCGCCTCGGTCGGTAATCTGCTGTTATCATAATAAAGTAGGTGTGAATTCATGAGAGATCTTTTCAGGTGTTTCCGTTTTTTGTGTTTTACGAGGTGCAATCTACACATTTTTGAATATATAAACAGTGTTGAGAAATATATGATTGCACATTTACTATTTTGACATAATGTATAAGATCGCTTGTTGTGTATAACATTATGTGCGAATAACGTAAAAAATGTCCATGAACATCTGTGTGTTTGAAAATTTATTATTTTTATCTTGTACAAATTTTTATAGAAAATTATCAGGGTTTTTTTTAAATTATTATTATTAAATACGAATTGGTGTTACTATTTAAATATTATCACAATTAAATATTACATCTCAAATTAAATAATTGCATGTTAATGAGGATGATGTATTTAACAAATCTCCATATTTAAACCAGCGTTCATTGATAAACGTACTTCATTGTGTTAGAATATTTACGTACGGATCCATCACTATCTGTCCATTCATTCGTGCGTAAACACCATAGTAAAACTCGAATCACATCGCACAAATATACACGCTTACGTTTTCAAACACGTTTACACACCCTCATAGTCGTACATATATAGACAACATACACACACACATTCACACTCCTACCATCTACCTCATTTCATGGCTGGGCGTTTCAACAACAGCGAACATAACTCAACCAACCTGCTGGCGACGTGACCCCACCTGCCTGTAATACTCCCCAGGTAACGTTGTTTGGCAAGCAACAACACACCTTCATGTATTATGCATCTAAACATTTTCTTTATTTACGCGTATGAAAACTACGCACCGACGCAATTTCTCATCAGTGTCAGCGTCTCAAGGGAAATGTCTTCTTCTCGCTGTATAAAAGATCATATTTTTTTGGACATTTTAATATTTAAAGTTACTGTCGTTAATATTGTTAAATTTGTAAAGTTCAACAGTCTTTTCCTCCATTTTATATATATATATATATATATATATATATATATATATATATATATATATAAATTGAATTCTTTTTATTTATTATTATTTTTGAATTATACTTATAATCATAATTAGTTTGTTATTTCACATAAATATTAATTGATTATTAAATATTGTTAGTTATAATATAAACATTAATAGATAAGAAGATACAAGACTTGTATCCAAATTTGAATTAAATAAATATACATTATTTCTTAATAACTGTGACATTTAATTATACTTGTTATTATTTAAATTCAAACCATTTTCCTTTATAGGAAAAACAGTAAATAATGTAGTAATTTATATTCAATAATTTTTTTGCTAGAATAAAAAACAATGTACAATAATGTTTAAAAATTCTAATTGAAATATTTTTTTAAAGAGTAGATAAAAGGAATTATGAATGTTTAAAGAAAATGATATAGAAGATACGAGGTCAGTTTTTAAAAAATAAGTTGATATATATTGTTTTTTTTGTCGAGTATGAAGTAAGATATTTTTCAAAAATATATATTCTAATTTTATTTTAAATAATTATCGTTTAAATTGTTATTCATTAGGGAAAAATCCCTGACTCATATTAATATATATATATATATATATATATATATATATATATATATATATTTATATTTTAAGATTTGTCACGTGTTTGTGATTAAGAACACGTGGAAAAAGTGTATAATTTTATAAATTTCTCAGTTAATCATAACATGTTTGAATCAAAGCGATTTTAAATTTTTTATTTAACTCAAAAAGCGTTTTTACTTTTGATAAATTATCGAGGTAGAAAAAAAACGAAGTTATATATAAACAAAATGAAACCTTTACATGTAACACTAAAAAAAGCTTAGTTTTAAATAGCAAACCGCAACTGTAAAATTCAACATACATGACATTATATATTTGTGTAGGCTTGTACGATGACAACTCTATCACCTTTGGTTCTACCGTGTCCTCTTTCTAGGTAAACATATTAAGGAAAAAAAATGAATAAGTACGACTATATTTTACACATATTAGCTAGTATGGCCGAACTAGATTAGAACATTGATACGACCCACGCAATTGTTGCGAGGTGACAGTGCGGGCGGAGGTAAATGGTGGTGGTTAAGCGAGGACCGGAAATTTTTCGTATGTTGATAATTGTGTCTGTCCGTACATAATTATTTTGGATAAACTGTCTCGTTGAGCGTTTCTTTAATGTTCAAAAACATTTGTGTCATACGCATTTGCTAATAAAAACACAAATAATATGTATATGTGTGTGTATATGAATTTATAATATGAGAATAACATACATATATATCTAACTTTAATTTTTATTCATTGAAATAAGAGGATAGTTTTCATTAGTGAGATTTTATTTTTGATAACAATTTAAAGTAAGAACGATTTTAAAAAAATATTTCAAGTGGTTATATATATATACATATATACATACATATATATATGCAAAGTAGTTTGTATAAATAGAATTAATATGTATGTTTCATTTGATATTATTATGTAGGATGCTATATCAAGTGTAGTAGAACGAATGTTTAATTTTAATAGTCAGTCATAATTCAACTATCTGTTAATGCAGTATTTATTATTATATTTGCATAATCTATGATTCATGAAGCATCAAATTTATTCATTAATTTGTGAGTCGAATTTAAATTCTTATTCTGATTTGTTGTCTCCATGTATTTTCATTTTGACATATTTATAAAAAAAAATCATATGGTTTTTGAATCAAAACGAATTACTATAAATAATCATATTTAAAGTATTTATAAAAAGTAAATACTATTTTTTAAAAAGTAAAAAATGTATGTTTGTTTTTATTGAAAATAGAAAATATTTATAATATTTTCATATTCTAAAAGTAATATTTTCTAGATTACATAATTTATGAAACTACTTTTTGTCTATTGCTATGGCATAAATTTTCAAGTACTTTATGTACTTTAATTCTCTTTATAGTATTTTTAGATTTATGGTATTTTATGTAAAATGAAACGTATTACCGTTTATATACTTAAAATTGTATACATTTCATTTTTGTAAAAGAAATATAGATTATAAAGAACAATACATGGTATTTATAAATTATTATAGATTTTTTTGGTTTCATATATTTCAAGAAAATCATTTTTGTATTGAAATATGTTATACGGATATTATTGTATCATTGATATAAAATCGTTAAAATTTATATCTTTCTATTAAATTTTACGTTTTTGATTTGTAATTCTAACTATTTTATTCCAACATCACTAGGTCTTGTGTTCGATACCTAGTAGTATTATTAAATTAGTTATTTATAGTCGTATGCTATAATTTGAACTTTTTATTTACTGAACATAAATTTTACCTATACTATTATTTTTTATATAATCTTTAGCTAACTTTCTAAAAACATTTCATAGAAAAGAGTGGATATTAAAAAGGCTAGAATTATTTCAATAAATAAATTTTCAAAATTATTCCATCAAAAATATTATTTATTCGATTGTACAAAACTGAAATATATGTGACTGAATACATGTTCTTAAAATATCTGTTTATGTAATAAAATTAAACAACTTGGCAAGCATTCTCTAATTATACTGTTTCCAATAATTGCAACATATTCTAATTTTAATTAGTTGTAATCATTGATCTTCAGAAATAAACAAATTAAATTTCGTACAGTAGATTTTATGAATGAATTCACGGCAACGAAATGTATTCGAATATATGATAATTTAATTCACGATAATTAACACCATTAACCATTTCATAATTAAAAACTTCAACATTTATGCGTTGAAAGCAATTTCGCTACGAAAAAGAATGGAAACGCGCACGGCGTTAATTCGAGACGGCTTCATTACGTAAGCCAACGACACTGAATGTACACTTTGTATTATCTAGGTAACGCAAACAACCCGTGTGATGCTTTTGTGCATGGCAATGCTCAGGTGGAGAGGACGTACCGTAATATGGAGATCGCCTTTGGCGGTGTCATTTTATTCACCGGCACTCTCAACAGGCAATATGTGATTCTTTTACGTTGCGGAGCTTACATACATATATCTCAATTTGAAAGTTTCTGTACTACTACGTGTGTTTTGATAGACGATTCTTCAACAGTATAATGTTAGTAGTGTTACATGCTGGGAGACTGGTACTTGTGTGTTATCTAATCTTAGATAAAATACCAGCGAGGTATTGTAAAAGAAACTTGATGTTTTCAACCACTTGTAAAAAATACAAATACTTAATTTTTTGACAAGCTATATAAATTACACATCTTATAAGTGAATGCTTATATGTGGTAGCTGATTAATATGATAATTATATTTTTAAATTTACATTTCTACAAAAAATTAATAAAAAATGAATATTTTTCAATATTGTTTAGGAATCAGATTTTATTATAAATATTTATTGCTTTATTTCATTCTGAAAAAAATATTTTATGAATTCATTAGCATGTAGATTAATTTCATACCGAATAATTTAACAGTTTATTGAGACTTATATAAATAATAAAGTGAACAATAAGTGATTATTGAACACTTTGTAATATATTGTAATATTGGGGGTGGAAATACATTTTTTAAAAGTTTATTGAGATGATAATGGAAATTATATAAACCATTAAATTAAATACTCTTTTAAAAAAGTCCTATTTATTTTAAAATCCAAAATAATTTTCATTGAATTAAATATTTATTTTGATTTAAAAAAATATTTTGAAAATTTTAATTCTTAAATTTTATTTAATTATTATGTTATAAAAAATCATTTTTAGAAAATATAGAACAGTCGCTATAGTTTATGTTTGAAAAAAATGATTTTTGTTAAAGACACAGTGGTATATTTTAAGATTAAAAAAATAGTGATTTTTCTCAGAATTTTATTTCAAAGCTACATAATTCATGTTATAAGGTGAATAAATAATTGATTTTCTTGACGACTGTATATAATTTTCAAATCCACCGTTCCATTCCTCATCAAAAAAATTAATAAGTGTCATTCGTATAAAATATTACAACAAATATGTTATGTTCTAATCCTAGACCGTTTAATATTTTCTTTTGTCCCGTCCTTCTCTGTGATATATCAACTCATCAGCAAACCACAAGCACCAAACACACTAGTAACAATCTGCCACACATAAACACCTGCGAACGTGTCTCGCATGAACAGTGGTAACACTCACACGTTGCGTTCCTGTAAGGATTGTTGAAGGTGAGGTGGATGAAGAGGCCGGACGACGGGTCGGTAATGAGACCGCGCGCGTCGGCTTGGCGTTTACCCTCTGGCCACTAGGCGCGCCGCCACGTGAGGTGTGAAGGTATGTCAGAATGAACTCACACTGTTCGCTTACACCTTGGCCCAGCTCTATTAGTTACTATAGTAACACACCCAGGCTGCTCTTTAATTAAGATTCCCACTGGATGTCGTAAAGAGACCTACTGGATACGTGCCGTACACCCTGCCGGTCTCCTGTTTACTGGCTACTATGTAGGCTCCGGTCACATTGACATTAGTGTCTCTTAAACATAACAATAACAATGTCATCATTTCTAAAAGAATTCTTCTAAATATTTCAGTTCATATTTTTTTTTTAAAAAAAATGAATTCAATTATTAGTTATTGAAAATAGAACGTTGCTGAAAGTTTACAAAAAAAGGTTTCTTTTTTATGAAAAGTTTTTAATCTAAATTAATTATTAAGATATTATAATAAACAAATTACTTACTCCAACATTACAAGATTTTATAAAAATAATTTGTTATAGTATTAAAATAGCGAATTTGCAACAGTAATAATTTTTGATATCGTTTTGTCCGAAAAAAAATTAAAAATTAAAGACGAAATAGTTTTTTTTATCAAATACATATACATTTTAGTATTTATAATTTAATAAAATATTTATTTGTTGAATTTTGTATAATCATAATAATTGTCATTTTTTGGAACTAGTTTTGAATTTTATATTAAGATTAAAGCACAACTTATTTTTTGGGAAGATTTTAAAAAATGTTATCTTATAAATTTTCTAAAGTAATTTTAATTGAGTGCAATTTATATCAGATCTTAGATATATAGGCTCATCCAAATGTGATACCTAGATTTGTTTTTTATTAAAAAGAAACTATACACATGTTTCCCTATATACATTTTTTTTAATAAAATCAAATCTAGGCGTTACATTTGGATGAGTCTATATAAATCAGTTATATGTTAATTTTATTTTTTTTTAAATGCATTCAGCCTTATCTTAGGCCAAGAGATAAAAAATATCAATACAAATAAATCAATTAAAAGTCTTTGACATTTTTAATGTTGAATGTACAATTGATAAGTTCCTCCAGATATTTTAATCTAAACTTAAATATTAAGTAAAGCATTCTTCTTGTTGTTTATATTAATATAATATTAAAAATATAACAAATTACTTAGATTAGATTAATTGTTTTATAAATTTTATTTATGGTATAAAATTTATAGTATAATTCACAATTGAATACAATACACTTTCCCGGTTTCGTCCAGTGTGATTTCAACTCACAGTTGTCCACGAAATACTGTACACCGGACGACTGTATATATGTACATATATATATTTGTGTGTATATGTGACTGTGTGCACAAGTCACTTTCTACCCAGTCGTTTTTGTTTAAGTGTGGTTTGGAAGTCGTTTTTCTCGTATCTAGTTACTCACAGTTAGTATCTACGTCGTCATCTAACATCTAACACAAATTAACTTTTTACTAGTGTTTCCAGCAACCACTGTCATTTACTTAATTCACATATGGAATTAGACTGTGTAAAATTATTTGTTTCTTAATGACGAATGATTTTATTAGGTATGTAACAGAAATGTATTTCGGGGATGATAATTACGTTTGCATTAATTGAAAATTTAATTGATTATTTTACTTTAACAATTTTCATGTGCGGTGATTCATATTTCATACAAATATTCTAATAAAGGAATAAATTGTTGTAATAAATATATATAAATCATATATATATATATATATATATATATATATATATATATATATTGTTTCACTGTGTAATTGAAAAAATACATCTCACTACGACCCTTGTAAAAATGTCTTCTTTTATATCTTATTATACTTCTATCAGAATTTTTCCACGCGAGTTTTTGTACCTGTGGCGTGACTTTATTAACCTCATTATGTTTTGACATCTATGTTCACTTTTCTCTTTCAATTTACCTTTATTATCAATTTTGTTGCATTTACTGTCGTCTTAATTAAAATATAGATGTCGTAAAAGTCACTAGTGGGATTTTTCACTTAAGATGTGTATGAAAATTGATCATTTATATATATATATATATATATATATATATATATATATATATATATATATATACATGTAATTAAAATGTATTTATAAATTAATTTCATTTCTTTTTGAATAATTATAAATTTATTATTTAAAAATAAATACATTGACAATGTGTTTAAGTATTGTAATTTATTTTTTTGTAATTGATTCTTCCATGATTCGTTTCATTATTTTACAAAGTTCTTTTTAATAATATATTTTCTTTTCTATTGGATAAGATATATTACAAGTATATACATTTATCGTTATTATTAGTAGTTGTGACAATGTGTCATTTTTATTTATAGAATTTTTCTTTGTGTTGTATTTTTAATTGTGAAATACATATGTTTGTTCGAATACGCGTATCCGTTTTGAATAAAATGAAATATTTGAGTATTTTGTTAACGTAACACATGACAAAAAGTGTATATTTCAGTTTTATTAATCGAGACATATGAAAAAAATACTTAAGCATATTTTTATTGTGCATTCTAAATACCACAGGATATAAAAAATGACCGATCTACTTTCGTATCCGAAATGAACATTTCTAGACTGGACTCTTTTTTAAAAAAATCCGAAACTCTCATCTGCATTGCACGTAAAGCATTTTCTACTTCTAGTTCGTATGTAGTGTTTTCTACTCTTTCATGTTAACAGCACATTGATAAATGACAACGTCAAGATCAACTAAGCACCAAGTAAATCGCCGTCACATAACGTAATTAAATTGGCAGTTCGCTCGACCACGGTTAGGAAAGCGAGCAGGTTGGTCTGGTCTCTTACCTCACCTTCGAGAGAACACCGACTGTGACGTGTGGTAGTTTGACTTCCGGCTGTGGCTATACGGCTCCAGTCTGTCCTGTCCTTCGCATTTAGTGTTTGGCAAGATACTTACCGAGTGCTAAATGCATGTCCCTTGTCCATATACCGCATCTAACTTATATTGTAACGTGCAGGTCGTTGCTACACTAACTTGCTAATTTCATTACAGACGTAGAGTTTAGTGTATCTCTCTGCCCGATATTGAAGTCGGTGTTAGGTGTAAGTGTAGTCATCAAAGGTGATTCCCTTAATTGAATTTATGAACGTACAGTACACGTGTAAAGGTACGCACCTATCGTATTTATGAATTGTCTAAATACGTACATGTAACGAAATATACATTTAACTTTATACGATTTATCGGACAGTGTTTGGAGTTAAATATTATATACATACAGGACAGTATTTTCTATGTCATACATTAGTTAAACATTTTTTGTAGTGTAGGTTTTATTTTTAGTTTAGGGATATTAAATCTATTTTATAAGTAAAAATCTTAAATTTTATGTATTTACATAAGAACAATAAGTAATTACTGAACACTACAATAAAGTCTTGTAATGCTGTTGTCGTGATGATTTTTTGTGAAAAGTGAATTAGCAACAGTGCCAAACCTATTAAAGTTATTTCTGCCATTTAGTTTATTACACAAGTCAGATTATTCATTTCTAGTTTGAGTTTACTTTTATTTTCTTCTAGTTAATTGTAGTAATTTTTAGACTATTTTTTTATTACTTAGTGTAGTTTTACTTCATTTAAACTTTTCTTTTTTCTTCAATCTGTTAACTTTCTTTACATAAGATTTTAAGAACTTCGAGTGAAATTACAGCATTTATCTTTATTATATTGTTTTTAAAATCATGGCAAATAGAATGAATGTGAATTTCTAAAGTAAGCGATACCTGTATCTTACCTAAGATACAAAATAACTAGATAAAAATATACTATGAATAGAGCTGATGAACGATACTTGTTCTGTCGAGTCTCTTGTTGATTCTTATGGCACCGAGATGTCGTTCATGAAGTATGCCAATTAATTTGTATTGCACGTTTTATACTTGGCAAGTAAGCGAAAATACGACGCCGCACTGATTTCGGTACAGAAAAACATCATCCCTTTCTATACGTTTCGAGACGACGCACTGCATACGGTGCTTCATTTATTTGCATGACAGAAAAGTGGTTGCAGTAATCCTGTATCTAAAGTAAGTGGCTGTTCTATTGGATTTAAAAGAAAAACGAATTCAAGTGGTACATATTTTTTTAATGTTTTAAGTGAATTGAAATAAATGGAATACTAGTACTGTTTTACTACTACCTACCATATAAATAAATTATATTATACGAGACATGAATATAAATTTTACGTTTATAAACATTTTCACGAATAATTTATGGATATTTTTGAAGAAACATAAAATAAACAGAACAAATGTATACACATGTAAGGAAGATTGTAGACTAATGTTTCATATGCACGAGTTTTAAAGTCATACAGAGTTTACATGAAAAGTTAGAAAAATTGAAAAAGAAATAATGAAACATAGAAGTGAAAAAGGTATTAAATACCACCCGTGCGCAAATAATTCAGGATATCAGCAGACAGAAAAATAAATTCAACGACACCCATCCACATTCACCTGGTTGTTCAAGAGACCGAAACGTAGTCATGGCAACAACAGAGGCATCAATTTGCATACTAAAATCTTTGTCGTCGTTAATTGAGCCTCGCGGGGGTACGGCGGTAACAAGCATACCTATTTAACTACGTACCTGTGTACGTACCAGTGCTAAAAGACTATGTCGGAGAGCCGACTGTCGTATCGCGGCACACAGAAATGGGAAATTAACTCACAAATTGAAATATAATGCAACACACCAGCCAACAAGCCCAGGATGTAAATGTGTTTCAAATAATTTTCAACGCAACTGGTATACTTGAATGCAAAATGAATGTACAGCCAGCACACAGTAATTACCAGATGACGAGTGAAACCAACACAACAAATTGTTCAATTTGCACGAATAATGAATGACGAAATATCAGGTATAAAAGAAAATTACGCCTAACTAGTCGATACGGACGTATCATACATGTTTTATGCATGTATATTAATTCTCCCACTCAGTAGTTTCCTTTTATTTTACACGCTATTTGAATATTATTTCAGATGGTGTTGTAGGAAAATGTCAAGTTTGTTTGTAGATTTTATCCTTTAAAAAGTATATTTACATATTTAAAATTCATTGTCATTTCTTGTTGTATTTATTTTTGAAGAATATGTTCAATTAGGTTTATCTATATAAAAAAACACAACAATAATATGCACTGAAAGAAAATACTTGAACTTTTTATCAATATGCATATAAAATAACTTGATTAAGTTGAAATATATTCATATCTTTGTTTATTTATAGTAATAACAACATACGGCGAAACATTTCTACTGTCCTACATAACATAAACTATTCGTAAATATTTTAAATTCCACGTTTTAAGTGTACACTGATCTAATTATTATATTAATGAATCGAATTCTAAATATAAGTATTTTATAGTTTTCATTATCTGTCTATTTTATACCGTTGATTACTATTTCGATATACATATCTGAAATAAAGTGTATATGAGAAGATTCGTGTGTTATATAAAACACGATATCATTTTATAGTTGACTATAAAGTCCATACATCAAATAACTCTGAAAAAGAACTACGGTGACTAAATTATATACTAAGACCAACCACTATTCTCTTCACTGTTGGTAAACTATCGTCTAACTAAACACTAGCTTTTATGTATTTTTTTTCTATTAAAATTTTATATAGTCTAATAACTATTTAAGACATCGACTGCTTATTTAATTTTATATTAAAATTTTTATCGCAGTTGTTTATTTTTTGCAATAAGTATTTGTTTGTGATTTAATATGTTGAAATCAGTTCAAGGGTCTAAAAAAAATTAAATAGAAAATTTATTTAAAGATACAATTTTTGATAGTTATTTATTATTAGCTAATTAAAAATCATATATTTAATATTTCTATCTTTCTTAATTGAAATTAGTAAAATATAGAAAAAAATATTTTCAAGATAACTAATTTTATAAGAACTTTTTCTTCAAATAACTGTTTTAGATATTTATTCTTTTTTTAGTGTCGATAAAAGTTTTAATTTAAAAATATAAAAGCTATATAATAAATTGTTTTATATTTAATTAAATGAAAAATACTATAATTAATTGAATTTATTTCAGTTTCTGTTTTAAATAAACTCTTGAGGTAATAGAAGATGTAAAGTATTTTTTGTGATCAGTGTTAGAGTCATATATATATATATATATATATATATATATATATATATATATTTATGTGTGTGTATGTGTATAATATTTATTTGTGTTTTTTTTAATTTTCATTAGTAGTATATGTATATAAAGTTTTATACACCTTATATACTTATAGCTTAAACAGTCGTTTATATTACTTAAAATAGTAGTTTATAAAAATATACGTAATCAGTTATATTGTTCAACAAAACAACATCCGTACTTCCATTTAACTTTGAAAGTGTGTTTGTATATTTTTTGACAAACACACATATATGAATATATGTGTACTCTTGTATTTTCGTAACAATTTATTATTGGCCATCGTGTTATTCAGCGATGACAAAATATGTCACCAGCGTATATTCAACATTATAATAAAGTAAACCGACATCGCTTTGATACTCTATATTATAACGTGTGAATTACAACAATCATTTTCAACACAATTACGTCTGCAACACGAAATACCTAAGTAAATCAATATAATTCATTTCGCGCGTTGACAATTGGAACATGCGCGGATTAAGCAAAAGATATGCCGTGGAACGTGCAGAATAGCCAAGCGATGGCACTAAACGACAGACTGATGTGTTAATTACAAGACAATCTTGGACACGTCGCTACTTGAAGATTCATTGGCTGGATCATTAAAAGCACCACGATCATTATATATGCCGTATCGTGGCAGTAAACACTTACACGTGTTTGGTAATTGAATGGTATGGAATCAGTCCATAAATTCATTACGTACTTTATTTCGATTATGTCTCGTAACGAATACGAAGCCATTTGCATGTATTTTATTTATGTTTTTGTTCGTACACTATAATTTATTACTATACTGATTAATTTCTGTTATAAATTGATAATAATTATGATAAAAAAATATCTTTTTTTAATTTTCAAAAACTAGTAAAATTCGATGATTTATTAAAATTATTAAAAATTGCCTCAACTAGTTTAAAATCGTTATTTTTGAATAAAAATAGCATATCTGAATTGGAAATATTCACTATTATTATAAACAATTGATTTATTACAAGAAATCGAGATTTTAAAATTTTTCATTTTTTGATCCAAAAAAAATCACGACCTATAGTATGCAAAATTTGTTAAAAAATCGAAATCTTCAAAAATATTTTTTTTTACTATGAAATCATTGTTTAGTCATATAATTTGATAAAACAATGATAAAAAATAAGTTTCAACTATTAGAAACATTTTTATCGTACAAAAAAGAAAAATCAAGTGATATTTTTCAATTTTTGTATATAATTCATTTTCACACTAATAATATTTTTTTAAACCAAAATAAATTTATTTTTTTGGTCGTATACTATAATTTATTATTATAACAACTAATTTTTCTTATAAATTGATAGTAATTATAATAGAAAATATTTTTTTTCAATTTTTAAAAATTGATAAAATTTGATACTTTTTTAAAATTATTGAAAAATCATCCTAAACGAGTGTAAAATCATTATTTATGATTAAAAATAGCATACATGTATTGTAAATATTCAATATTATTATAAAAAATTGTTTTATATCAAGAAATTGAAACTTAAAAAAAAATCATTTTTTGACCCTAAAAAAATCACGACCTATAGTATGCAAAATTTGTCAAAAAATCAAAATCTTCAGAAATATTTTTTTTCGGTGTGAAATCATTACTTAGTCATAAAATAGGATAAAACAATGATAAAAAGTACATTTTAACTATTAAAAATATTTTTATCGCACAATAAAAGGAAATTAAGTGATATAATGATTTTTTTATATACAATTCATTTTCATAGCAATAATGACTTATTAATATTTAAATAAGCAAAATAAATTTATATTTCTAGTTTGTATACTGTAATTTATTGTTATAAGAACTAATATCTGTTATAAATTAATAGTAATTATAATAGAAAATATTTTTTTTCAATTTTTAAACATTGGTAAAATTAGATGATTATTTTAAAATGTTTCTCAAAGAGTGTAAAATCAATATTTTTAAATAAAAATAGCATGTCTCGATTGAAAATATTCCTTGTTATTTTAAATAAATGGATTTATAACAAGAAATCGAGATTTTTAAATGTTAGATTTTTTTTACTCAAAAAAATCACGACCTATAGTTTAAAAAATATATCAAAAAAATACAATTTTTAAATTTAAATTTTTATTACATAAAAGTATTACTCAATCTTCAAATATGTTAAATTAGTTATAAATAATTTACTTTATTACTGAAATAATGTTTATAGAGAAAAAACTTCAATTTACACTTTTGTATTTATCTAAATTGAAATCATATAATCTCGACATAGAGAAGTTATCATTTTAGTACGGAAACTGGTTAAGTGGAATATAAATTAAAATATTTCAAGGACATTGCAAAATCCTTTAAACGTGTTATCAAACGTCGATTGTTTGTACAGCTATTTAAAAAGATACTCATTATAAATGAATGAAAAAAAATGTACAACATTGTATAATTTTATTGATAAAACTGAACTTAACAAAGACTATTTGTTTATCAGTCATTGTGTTGTGTATTCTTGCAATAATTTCTATTTAACGATTAAGCCGATAAAATATGCAACAAGTCAACCAAAGTGTATAAAAATGCAAAATGCTTATGTCTCATACAAAACAAAAACATTAAACGATAATGTCGAAAACCTGTTAAATGAATCAGTGTGTTAATAACAATCTTTGTATATTAAAAGCTGTAAAGAATAATAACACATATTGTTGTAAAATAAAACACGATAAAGCTGTTATAGATTACAAGTGAATGTAATCGATGGAATATAAAAGTTCATGGTCAGATCTTATTATCAAAATATATTCAAACATCAAATGTTCTTTTTATTGTATAATTGTTAGAGATCTAAATTAGTTGCAATTAAAATTTCCTTAACTGGAACCACTGTTATTTGAATATTGTTTTGTGTAACGTGTATTCATAATTATTATTTTTTAAATATTTAAAAGAATAATTATTGAGATATTGATTAATCTACATATCAAATAACTTAATTAAAATGTTTAATGGATAGAAATGGAAAAATTTTGTAATAAAAATTAATATTTTTAAAATTTGAAAAGAGGGTAACTAAATTTATACTGTGATTGAAAATTAATGTATTGAGGTGACTTTTAAAAATAGTAGATTTTATATATAAAAATATTTTTATGTATAATAAATTTGTTCTAGGAATGTAATAAATCGAGTAAATAAATCTACGACCTGGATTTAAAAAAAAAAGTTACAAAATTCTGAATCGAAAATATAAGTTCTGTTTGTTTGATTACAAAATAAATATTTATAGTTCGTTTCGGAAAACTCCCTCTTACCAAAAACTATTCCGAACCGGTACTGTACAATGTTGTTTTTTTCCACTTTGTTCACAAATATATATAAATACATCTGACCATTATTACCTACGTGTTTCACATAAAATATTATAAAGGTGAAGAGAGGTTAATTCGATGTGTGTAATAATTTCATTCTGTCTCACTTCCGACCATTCGACGTTGATGAGGCGTCGCCAAATAAAACGCGCTCCAATTTTATAATTTATTCTAATGGGATGAACATGTCCGACAGTAAACATATATTTAAAATTTACCTTACGTTTGGCTTGACCAGAAAGTCAATTATTTTGATATAGTGTATCATTAATTTTTCGATATATCAACATTTTTCAACATTTTCACATTAGAAACTTGAATTTGGGATTTTGGTACATGGCAAACGTCGCGATAGAATATTTATTCTAACGTATCGAATATATTTATCATTTGGTGTTTGAATTATCGAACATACGAATTTAATTGTTATATTTATGTCTTGTTATTTTTAAATGATAATTTTGTGTCATAATAATTAATTTAAAACATAGATTAGAGAGTAGATTAGTTAAATCATATGATGTATAGTCATACGAATAAAACCTTTATATTATCTAAATTATTGTTTTCATTAATTATTAATTTATTAAAATCTTTCTTTGACAAAATTAGAAATACAGTTTGTATAGAATGTAAATATCATTAAAAAAATAATTAAATGTGTGAAAAAATAGAACAATATGACAGAATGATAATAAAAATTAAAAGGAAAAAATATTGCTGGTTGCAACACTCAGTTGAAAAGTACATGTGATTATAATATTTATTTCTTTACATATTTAATCACATATATGATAGTATGTTGTTTGGTTTTATTTTGCATACTCATCGTTTAATAGTGTAATAATGAGTATTTTCAGTTAACTGAAACGATTTTGGCGACTTTCATTTCAATTCTAATATTAGCATAATATTGGTACCTGTTTTTGAAAGTATTCTTATTAACTGCTTCGAAATACGTAAATACAACGTTTGTTCAACAATAATCGGACTATGATCGGTGGGGAATACCGTTGTTCACCGGCCGTGGAAACGACCATAGATTTGTATTTTTTTTCGTTCTAGTTTTCTCATACATTAGTTAAATAATTTTAAACAGTAACAAATTTAATTTAATAATTATAGTTATTTCTAGATATTTTTATTTTGAAATTATATTTCTTTATTTAAAATTATTAGATTTTTTTCAAAATTTTCATTACTGTAAATTTTATATAAATTTATATTAGGTTATAAGAGTTAATCGATGAGACGTTTTTTAAAGAGAGGTTGTTTATGTTATTATATTCTGTTGTAAAAAAAAATAAATACAATGGACTACATTTAAATTAAATATTTTAATTCCTAATTCTGATATCAACAATTAATACAATTTATCAAATTTACTGTATTTGTCTGAAAAGTATTTTTTAAAATGATTATTTAAATCTTGTAAATAAAATGAAATATACAAAAGCAAATTTTAATTATATTTCCAAGTAGTGTTTTTCTTGGAATATTTTTTTCGTATTTGTATCGTTAAATACAATGAAATATCTTTTCAAATCTCTGTTTTTATGATATTTGATGTTGATTATTTTTCACGAATCTTGTATATTTGAAGTTAAACGTAGTCATACATATTTGTCCAGAGTGTATGTATGTATCAATCTAATATCTCACCTGTGCATACATAACTCTGTGAGCGGGAACATTGCCAAGAATCCCCAATGTGATCCGCGAATCGCAGTGTTTTTGTTGGCACCGTACTCTGTCCGTACAACACACTCGGCAAGAATTATATTCCTACATTGTGGCAGTCACACGTACGTAACACGCATTATCATAGTTGTTGAATTATTGCAGGCGCAATTCTACATTTGTGATAAATTGAGACATGACAAACGAATATAATTTAAGCTTGTTGTGCTCTAACCTAAATATACAGACTGTAGTTAGTATTTTATGTTCGTACTTGTGTTCACTGTTCACTTTTTTTATATTTGGTGGAAAAAACACACGAATACGGTTCATATACGCTCTAACTATTTTGTTGTCAAACTTGACTTGGAAGTTTGTTGTAATGATGTTTTAAATGCTCGAATTATCTACTATGACTGAAATTTATGATGCGGACAAGACTTGCTGCGAAAAAATATCGTCTCTGTAGACTTTTAGTACGATTATCTTTTATGTATACATCATATAAGTTTCTTTACAGCTTTGTACGAATATGTATAAAGCACTTTTAAATGTTATTAAAGATTTCTTAGAACAAGAAAATATATATAAAAAAATTAATTCTTTCAAAGTAATAAGTACATATTTTTTTTAAAAAAACTTTTTTTCACTTTTTAGACATAAATTATCGTATTAATTTGCATTTAAAATTATGATTTCAAAAAAATGTTTCAAAACTTAAATTATACCTCATTGTATGCTCGAAAAATATATCCTTTTTATGATAACCTTAATTAAAATTCAGATAATCTGTCTTCTTAGTAGTATTCATAAATAAATAATAATAAAAAATATTCTACTTGGTTTTTAGATGAATGGGAAATATAATAAAAAAATCTAAATATTTATCAAGTGAATATTTATTGAAATTTATTTAATTATCCATTTTTTTGTCGGTAAATATGACAAATGATTTTATAACCTAAGATGAAATAAGATGAATTAAATATTTCAAAATAGAAAAAAATGTTATATATTTTATTAACATTTTTTTCTATTCAAATTACAAATTTCAAAAAAGGTAATAAAAATGGTGGAAAGTCAATATTTAAGATATATCAGAATAGTTTATATTATAAACTCTGCTAAATGAATTTATTAAAAGATCAACTAATTGATTTATTACACAGTAGCTTTTACACACATCTGGTATAGTGCTTTTACAAACATGTGCGAAATGAGTACACAATATGTTCGGTGAAAGCAATTATTGGATTTACTGCAAAAAAAATATTTTATATCCAAAACAGATTTATTTTCATAAAATAAGATTGAAATCCTTTAAATAAAAAATAAATATCTGTACATGTTTTACTATATTACTTTTCAATGTTTATATTTTCTCTTATCTATTCTAATTTGAGAATTCTTAACTGTTTTTTCTTTGGCACGACGTATTCGAATATCGCAAGTTGAAACCTGGACAAATTATTGATAGACGGCCAACTTGTATTCGTACTGTTCATGTCAGACAAAATCAATTTTCCGCATCTTTACATTCAAAGTGACCCATATTGAAAGTCATTTAAAAAAATATTTATTATAAAGTCGTTTTAAAGTCGTTTGAAATTTTTCAAGCACATCATTAATTTGTACACCTAAAAAATATATACACAGTTTGTTCTTTTTGTCTATTTATGATTAAAATATAATATTTTATGTTTATCAAGAATGACTTATTTTTTTTGCAATGCTTCAATGAGTCAAGACATTTTGTATGATTCAAATATTTGGTAACGTGTTTAGATTAGATTTTAAACCTCAATTGATATACTATTTTGTTATAATAATAGAAAATGAGTGTATTTTTAATTTCGAAGAATAAAATATCTTAGATAAAAATTTGTTTCTAAAAATATCAACGATTTTTTATGAAATGCGGTATAAATCCAGTTTAATTCTTTGCATACATAAATATTTTAAACATTGATTATCAGTGTAAAACAAATACACTGATATCTTTTATTCTTGATGATAAGTTTATAAATAGAATTATATTATAACGTAACGTTGTACAGTACTCATCACATCAACTATGAACGAAAGTTTGAAAACGATATTAAATCTAATAACTTCAGATGAAAAGTAGTAACAAAGTCGTTTCTCTTGTCCTCTTACCGTTGCATTGATTCGATCATTTAATTGAATGACGTCATCTAATGCCGCTATAATCCGCCCGGTGTGCTCGAGCTCTCCACCATTGCCACAAGTAATAGCCAGAGATATGAAGTTGGTTGTTAAAGTGAAATGACAGTAAATGAAGCTCAATTACCTGCTGTAAAAGGGGCAGCTTAATGGCAGGTTGGCCTGGGGCTGCCGCAGACTCTCGAGACGAAGATCACGATTTCTCTGGTGTCAGTATTAACTAGTCCACTTTGAACATTATAATTTCGTCGGATCGGATTCTTATATTCAGATATACTACACTCTCGACACGAATATTTTAATTAACAACATCTTTAACCACAGATAGTATTTTTTTAATGTTTTAAAAAAGTACGTACTCTAATTCATTTCAATTGATTTTTTTTAATTTCATAAATATATTTTTCAAATAGATATTCTCTAAATAAATATAATTCTTTTTTTAAACAGAACCATTCGGTTATTTTTTATTATCTTATATCTTATTTACCTAAAATGAGAGAACATTTAGCAACTGAAATAAAATTATACTATCACTAAAAATCTTTATTTCTCTTCGTGAATGTATACCTGCTTTAATTTCATTTCTTATCTTCTTTTAAGTGAGTTTTAATGTTAAAATATTGAAAAACAAAAAACTTTATAACCAAGATTAAGTATGTATTTATTATAGTTTATTTCTTGGACATAGAAAATAAAGTTGTAAAAGATTTTTAATTTTTTTGTATCTATCTAAATTTGATTTTTATTTCTTTGTGAAATTTTTTTTAACATTAATATATTTCACTTTTAAATTATTTAAAAACAGTTATGTAATTATATAAAATATTTATTTATTCGATGAACTTTCGTAGATATTTACAGAAAAAGAAAGTATAATTGTTCAGTAGAATGGATTATTAATTTATTTATTTGAATTTCGAATATGGATTTTTAATTTCAATTTACAAAGTCATCTAAAATTTACTGAAATGTGATTTAAAAATTGTTATTGTCGAATATGTTTAGTTTCAGCACTGTTCACTCGAATTAATTTAATTTGAAATACCATCTTATCTGCTTTAAATGATCCAGGTCTATCGGAAACAAAATGGTATAATAATGTAATAAATATTAATGTATATATCATCACAATTAATGTTATGTTTAGAAAGCACATTGTAACATTTCGCTTTGTGGTACCCAATTCACAAGACTTTGTGTCCCGTGAGTTTTAAGCGCGTGTACGATTCCTGCATACACGATGCCTAGCATCGGGGGTGGGCTAATTGAAACTCATCCACCTCCATTAGCCCTCCACCTGAACTCTCCATTGAAGGAACTCATCTACCGCTCATATCTGTCCCGAGCATCTGTCTACCACCTCGCACCAACGAAACCGTTGGCGACGTATACACACCTATTCGACGTGATCACATGTCTGCAGACACATCCCGCCCTCCAAATGGTCGTTTGATTATCATCATGTTTATGAATTTCGACAATGATTTTAATGAGCGAACGACATAACCTGCGACAGTTACGATCGTAATATCGCACACATTTCAAAACTGTTTATAACTTTAGTTTCGAATACATGTAAATGTACACGGTTTCTGTTTTTTTATTTTATTTTTATGAGCTGTGAATGCGTTTTATATTGGATTTAGTGACGAGACGCTATAGATTATTTATTTAGATCCACGTGCATGTGTTTGCACACATTTAAAAAATAACTACACGTGTATCGTGCAAAATTGATTTTTCACATTGATTAATTCTATTAAAAACAAATATTTAATGAACATTTAAAACAGTAATCGCTATTTTATATAATCGTAAATAAACATGAATATTTCTTCGGATATATAACATAACTCAGCGAATTAGTTCGATGTGAGTGAAAATTTAGGGGACAGGTTTATAAAAATATGTCATTCGTAACAGATGTACGTGGTCGTATAATATTAATTATTTATTACTACGACATTTTTAAATACCTATTATAAATTACACGTATATATATTGAAGGTAATTAAAAAAAATTATATATGACAATTTTAGTATCTGTATAACATTGGAAAAATAATAAAACTAACACCTTGTTTAGAATGAGATATGTTTGTGTGTTTGATAATAAATTATATCTGAAATAATAGCAGTAGTAAAATGAAACTTGTATACTTCTTTTTTATTATTTGAAAATACCGAACCTGTTATCATCATTTTATTAAATCATATTTATTTTTATCTTTATTGATAATATATACTTCATAATAAAAATATTAATACATAACACATTGAAAAAAAGTCTTATAAATATTCGAGATAAATAGAATTGTTTTTCTCGATTTAATGACATTTTTATTAAACTATAATTTTTAAAACTATTTTCTCGGTTATAAATTAAATATGTTAAAATTGAAATATTTTTAACTTTTGAATTTATTTTCAATTTTTGAAAGCATGTTTAAAAATGTTCATTAAGCTCCTATATTATATATATATATATATATATATATATATGCGTGTATGTGTGTATGTATGTATGGCATGAAAAGAAAAATAAATTTTTCGTTTAAAATAAAACGTACATTTTTAGTATTGTAGTAAAATATCAAACGACGAGTAATGTAATAAGAATAAATTTCATTGGTAAAAAAAAACAATGATACAATTTTCAGATGACGTTTTCAACTCGGCGGAAACTCAATACCTTTTAAAACGACGTAGGTAAATGAACACCGAGCGTGTAGGTGTAACAACCCTTCCTATTAAAACTGTATAGTAAGTGGTACTGTGCCGTCCTTTTCAATTTCTGTTTTATTTAGCAAAAGCGAGTAAAACCAAATTAGCCAGTAGGTACAGCCCTCACAAAGTGGAGGTATAAAAGCCCGGAAGGTGTTCTGCACAACATCTCTACTCGTTCTTATTGCGATATCTACGTCGTTGGCGTTACGAAGATGCGACAACAGCAGCCAGCTTTTTCCACCTTCATTTCGGTTTATTATCAGAAACGTTGAAATTAAATGTGATAAAACGTAACTCACGTTAAGAATCCAACGGCAGTTAATTTCTTTTCTTTTGCTGTGTCTTACATTGCTAGTCAAATGTTCGGTTTAGATTCAATAGTTGATGATAATTGAGAAGATTTATCACGTTTAAACGAACTGGGAATATATTTAAAAATCGATATGTACATTGTTTATAAAACAATTACTTTCTCTATACATTTATACTTATTTTGTATTTGTATTAATATGAACAATAATTTTATAATATATATCATTGTAAAAATATTTATTATTTTTTAATTGTATTTAATTACAAATTCAAAAAGACTGAGTTTATAATTTCTAAACAAAAATCATAAATAAATATCAAAAATCAAAAACACACACACGAATATATCTTTTTTAATAAATTATTTTCTTAAAAATATACAATAGAAAAAATATTTCATAAAATTTCATAAATACATAAAATCAAAGAAATTTTCAATAAAATTCAATAAAAAAATTATATTCGTAAAGAATATTTCATAGCACAATTTTCTAAAAATAAAAAATAGAAAAATAATTCAGAAAATTCAATTAAAAAATTCAATAAAAACATAAAAGTGATAAAAGTATTTTTATATATAATGTTCTACCAATTGAAAACATTGTAGTTGTTTTTTAAGAATTAAAAACAGTATGATGTCATGCAAATTTATTAAGTAATTTTATTTTCGTATTGTAACTATCTGAAAAATAAAATTAACAAATGTCGTTTACAACCGGTGAACTGGTTGTTTTAATAATTGGAAACGATTGGACTTGTTTAAATAAAGATCCTGCGATTCAATTCGAAATCGTTCTCTCTCCACAAGATTTATATTCAATCGTATCTATTTTAAGATCTATAATTTATTGAAAACAAAACTGACTGTACATTTGTTTCGATCCATTGTCGATCTATAAAAATACTATTTTGAAAATAATCCGAACAGAGTCGTTATGTTCGAAACTCTCTCGTCATTCTGCAAAATTAATTCAGTCGTAAAATGAAGTGAGTCAATTATCTGCATTCATCCAGGATAACACTAATTCATACCAATATGTGTATTCAAGATGCAGGTGCCACGTGTTTCCTTGAAGGGGCTTCTGCAAGGTGATTACACCATTGACGTGTATTGAAGCACATTTGAATAATCTCCAGTGCCGTGAATGCCTTCTAATTATGTATAATATGTACGAAGGTGGCAGACATCAAGGCCTACACGTTGATGTTAAAGTAGTCTGTTAACTAACGTTGTGATTGAAGGTGGGCCGACTTAATCGGTATCTAACAGACAATGCTCGTACTGATTCTGTTCAGTTAACATTATTCACGACCAGTGTAAAATATTACGTTTGGAAAATATTTAAATGCACTAGAGACTTTAATATTAATAGGGCTTGAATGAGGATGTCAGCAAATTAACAATTTTAGATCGTTTTACATTTACACGCTTCTGTATTTAGTTTGATGGATGTTTCTTTGAAAACGTTATATTTATCACTGCCCGTTATTTTCGTTTTCAAAAATGAAATAAAATATTTTTAAATCATTTTTAAAATCATTTTTTGAGGAACTAATCATAGATCAAATTTGGTTTATATATATATTAACAATTATTAATACTGATTTTTTTGAAATACATATTTTTTAATTTAATCGATTTTTACATTGTCATTATTTTAAAAATAGGAATTAAATCAGTACTTTTTTATGTTGTTAAAAATATCCTCAATTTTTTCATACTTCACGTAAATTTGTTTATTTATTTTGGAACAAAATCAAAAACAGATTCTATTTAAACTGAGTCTTTTAAAACTGTTTAATTATATTGAAATTTCGATTTTATTTCAAAATATGTTAACCGACATTTTAAATTTTGTACAATCATACATATTATGTTTATATTATTCAATTGATTTTTGATAATAATTAATTGATATCATTGTGATTATATTTAATTGAAAATATTAGGTAAATTTATGTAATAATTTTATAAGTGATTGATATTCCTCGTTGTTAACTTTTATGATTTATTTTTTGATATTAAATGGTATATAGATACGTGAACGGAAAAGTGTTAAAAAAGAAAACAATAATAAATTTTAATTGACAAATACATCCATCGATCAATTAGTTTTGATTCAGTTAACTAATCCATAGTTTGTATTGCAACTGCCATACCAGCATATAAATCAAAATAATCATTTTTTAACTGATTTCGCTGGCAACGTCCGTCCCACTTAAAACATGGTACTGCAGATAAACACATACGTACGCATCTATAAATGTTCATTTTTATCCTCGTACATACATATAAACTTGTTTTTTGACCTGTGCACACCGAAGCATAAATCATGCGTCGTATCAAAAGCCAACTTTATCATCGTCTGTGTAAATCATCATTAAGTTAACGACACTCTCACTCAAAGTGATATAAGTCGTTTCCCGTCGCGTCGTCGGTCGTTCACGCCCTTAGGGTCAGCTGCAGGCCGCTCTCTCGTCGAGGGTTCGACTGTAAAGTAGTGTATAATCTCACCTTTCACCTCCACGTCGCAGACTGTTCATTACTGTATTTATATCACTTCACTTAAATGTTTAACCCGTTTACAGAATGTCTTTATTTGCATGTATATGTGTGTGTGTTTATATATATATATATATATATATATATATATATATATATATATATATATATATTGTATGTGTGTATGAGTGGTAGATAAATAATTTCTGTAACAAATAAAATCGACTGAGAACAAAAAAAAAACCATAATGTTTCTTTCTCGAAAAACACAACGTCGTTGTGCGAGACAAATTACAACTTTTACAAACTGACGTATATTTATGAATCAGAATTTTAAATATTAATTTGAGATAAGTGCGAGTACCTTTTTATCATTTCAAAGATTTATTTGAGACGGTATCGTTTTACTTAAAAACATCAACACGTCGTCGTGTATTATTGGTTGGTCGGTCGACGAGTGTCGAGAGTTGTCTGCTGGTAGTAGTGGATTTTTATAGGGACATTGCTGATGATGGCTGACCAAGGTTAAACCAATCAACTGAAGTGGATAACGCTTGTTTAGTGTAAAGTCATTGTATATGTGACAGACGGCAGATAGTTTTTAACCTGTTTAATTTAAAAGTACATGCTGCTTTTTGTTTCCAACATATTTCGTGGAAAAATACAATGGGACGACGACGGTTTTGTCTGCACTGAAATTAAATGTTTTGTACGCTTTTAAATCTTAGTGTTTTATTTGGATAATTTCAACATTTTATTTATACACTCAACATACACATATTTTTGTATTTTAATATATAGTAAATATTTATTTACATACACATATATTGTTATCATAATTAGTAATCAAAATAACACTAAATCAATTTTTAAAAATTAAATTAGTTTATAGAAATCATACACTGGATATAATAACATATTTGTCATTTTGAAAATTTTTTGAAAAATAATTTATAAAAAATGTAGTCATTTTATTTAATTTTTTATTTAAACAACAAGGAAATTTTAGAATTTAAATCATATTTATGTATTTTAATATATGTACATATAATAAATAGTTATTTACATACACATATATTTGTCATAATAATTAGTAATCAAAATAACACAAAATGAAACTTTTAAAAATTAAATTAATTTATAGAAATTAGGTATAATAAAAAAAATATTTAAAAAATTTTGAATTGCTTTTAAAACAGAACTAAGATTATTTTTTAAAAAATATTGGTAAGAAATGTCATTTTATTTATTTTTTTATTTAACAACAATTAAGAAAATTTTAGAATTTAAAAAAATGATGATAGTCATATATACATATATGTACACACACATATGAGATTATATATAGATGTAAATAAACGTGCATGTATATGCATTAATAAAAACACACACCTGTTTGTAGGTAACTGCTATATAATCATGTACATTAAAGTGAACACAGGACAATAAAGTACTTTAAATTCAGCCTATTTAGTTAATTACTTTTTTAATTGCAACTGATGTTTTTGTTTTGTGTGTGTGGTACAGTTTTAAAAGTATTTTTTTTTTATTTAGAAAATATAATAATGTAAAAGTTTGTTCAAGTGTGTTAAATGCAATTTGTAAATTTTTTTAGAAGAAAAGAATGTTAACTATTTTTATGTTCATTATTAAAAATTTATTTTTTCGAAAATATAAATTCAAATATGTATTTATGTAAATAGAATTGAAAAAAAATCATTATATATTTTTTCCAAGTAAAGTATATGAAAAATGTAGATGTAATCAAATTATTTATCTATATTTTCGTTTATTGTCATTATGAACTTACCACAAATATCTATTGATCCTCTCGTGCCAAAATATCAATTCAAACAAACCGTTCTGTTTGATGTTCGTTCAGTGCAAATATGCACACGTAAAATGGTTTACTTTTCTTAGAACGAAATTGAAATTACAAACGTGCGTAAGAAATAAACGTGATCACGCGACGTAGCAGCATCATCGCCCTTTTCACTTCCTTAGTTTCCATGTGCGTCGTGTCACGGCGGCTGCTTGTTCACACAAACCTTTGACTTTATGCGATTACTTACTTACTTGTGTGGTTGCCTCTGTCTCATGATTCGTGGCTGTTTTCACTTTCTCGAGAAAATTAGCTAGATAGTCGGTTGCTCACCTCCGCAGCATTTCTCTGCAAATAAACGAATCTATTAAATTATATGCAACATCCCATGTCGTCGAATTTACTTGTATCATTGATATTAAACTATACTACATTGTGATATTTTGTAAATAAATTATTTTACTTGATTTTAATTAAAAATAGATTTTATATTTATTCTATTATGCATGTATGTTATTTGAAATATATTATATATTATTTTATATAAGAAAAATAATTTTTAAAAATTTGAAATCTAGACTAAATCTATCAAAATAACAATTATTAAAGAAAATGAACAGTAATTATAATTTAGTTATATTTTCTATCATCCACTTTAACTTCAGATTCTATATATTTTTTTTAAAAAAAAACAGCACTGCAACAAAAATGAAAATATTTGTTCTAAAAGGGCTGTTAGTACTTTGTACATCCCTTTTTTTTAGAGGATTAGGGATTTTCTATTGGGATTTACTCTCTTAGTCGAAACGTTCGAAGTAATCGTTTTCTTTGTGATAGATGACATATTTTGTAAGATCGGATTTGAACTCGTATTACAGTGATCACAAACTTATTTCATTGACATTTTTTTTATGATTGTTCAAATATAGTATTGTAAATAATTGTTTATTTATTTTCTATATCATTTCATTGCTAATATTTTTCATATAATATTAATATTTTTTCTATTAGTCAGTATCAAAATTAAAAAAAAATGTGTATCAAAAATAATACAAAATCAATGTTCCTCACGATCGCATCTTCACATCCATATGTTCCAAATATCACCGTTAAACAACCGTGCACGTTTTCCTCTGTGTATGTAAACATTTTTCTACCTCTAATTGTTTCGGAGTGTTTATGAAATTTAAACAAGACGACGTGTTTCTGTTCCTGTGGCTACATCGTCGCACACACCGTCGTCGTCTGCTTTAAACTGTATATTCTACGGTCTTACTTCTTATCCCAAGAGTTCTCGCAAATACGCACAAATAATCTGATTGCAGTCTAGGGATATGAACACCCTTAATCTTACTCAACTGAAAAGTAAATGAAGATATATTTCGTTAAGCGTTTTACCTCTGTTATTCGGTCATAACGAGTTTTATTTTTAAGCATTTTTTTTTTATTTACGTGCCTTAATGGATTGTTTGTATGAGTGGAATTTAATTTGTGGAAAAATCAATTATATTTCATTTATAGTTCCTTGTTTTATATAAAGAGAAAAGTATTTCATTTATCTTTAACTCGATTTTTATAATTCTATAATTTATAATGTTATTAGATTTTTCAAGATTTTCTCCCATGCATCCATTTTACATTTTATAATATTTAAACAATAAAATTATTATTAAATGAAGATTTATTTTAAAATACTGTAAATTTAGTATTTGACGAAAGTAATCCTAAGTTTTGAATTCATATTTTTTCAGGGAATTAATTAAATTTATTTAACTGTGTTAATTTATATTTCATTTTTTTTAGAAAGAAGTTAATTAACTAAAGTATAGTCTTTTTTATTTTATTTATTTTTTAATATGTTTCTATATAAAATGTTAAATTCCAAATATTGGTTAAATTCATTGGGAAGATAATTGTTTTATTTATTTATTTTTTACAAATTAATTATTATTATTTATTTTTAAATAATTATATAAAAATATATTTTGGTTAAAAAAAAATATTGTTTTTATATTTTATATGTAAGTTTATAAGTGAGTTAATTTTTTTTAAATAATTTATATTAATTTTATTCGCAGTATTTTATATTAATAATAAAAGTAATTTAGAATTAATAATAAATGATAGAATAATTTTGTGCCAGCATCTGCAGTTACACAAAATATACAAATAAATTTATTTGTTATAAAGTTAATTGTTTATTTTTATAAATTAGATTTTATTTTTTAAGGCGAAATTGAAATTTAATAAAAAATTATAAAATTTATATTATGAAAATATTGTTCCAATTTTTAATCATTTTACTATTCATTAATAATAAATGATATTAATTGTAAACACTTGTGTATATTGTGAACACGATTTCTTAAAATTATTTTTGTTGTAATATTCATGAATTAAATTTGTTGATGTACGATATAATTTATTTCATTTTAATATTTTCTTTGAATTAATAGAAAGATTTTTTTGCATAAAAATGTATTTAATATGATATGTGAATTGTATTTTTGTCACTGTTTTTTTTATTAAATTTATATATTTTTTTCCATACAAAAACATTTAAATATATATATATATATATATATATATATATATATATATATATATATATATATATATATGTTTGTATGTATAATGTATGTGTGTGTGTTTGTATTTATTCGCTATCTGGATTGATGTTGCTCCGTTACTATGTCTGTATATAATAATGTAGCAAAATATTATCGTTCATCAAAATTCATTACCAATAATATCAGACACAACACCTCAGTATCATCGTTTCGAAGTAATTACTATACCTACATTATGAACCACCTTACTCGAGAGGTGTAGCGTCTAGCAATGACAGAGTTATGAAACTCTAATATGATTCGTAAATTGCGGATGTTTGCTAATTTGATTCACGTTAATGATGATGGATGAACCTCTTGCTCGCTAAGTGCACCAGTGTTTCTATTGCATATCAAGATCCACTTAGCTGTTTTTGTTTTTGTCGGCAGTGCTTTTAAACCACCCCGAGGCCTTCTTCTACTTCTGATATGCATTCATCACTTGCGGTTTAGTGGAGGCTCTCTACTCAGTCTTTACTAATTAATGTAAGCTTTCATAAAAGCTGGCATTGCGTTGGCAAAAGGCCACTGCGGATTATACTAAGTGATATTTATTTTCAAATTATATATATATATATATATATATATATATATATATATATATAATATAGTTAGATTGATGATTTTATATACAAAATTATTTTTATACTTTGATCGTTGTATTTTGACAGCGCTGATGGGATTTTAATTTTACTGTATATTTAAAACAGTTATATATATATATATATATATATATATATATATATATATATATATATATATATATAAGTGTTAATTTACTTTCAATTTAACAATATAATAATTATTTTAACAGTTTTAATCCGATTATATATTTGTTATATCAGATCGATTAATCTATTGAATAAAAAAGTAGTTAAAATAAATCCCACGTAAATTTAATATTCATTTAGTTAAAATTCGAATTGTTTAAAGTGACATTTGAACAAATTCGAATAAATCTCTGTGTGTTGATAAATATTAGTTATGAATATATTTTCGTAAAGCTAGTCGAAAACAAAGGTGTTTTTTTATAAATATAGACAAGTACATATAGTATTCAAAAAAAAGTTTCCGAACTCAAAACATAGTTGTTCAGCGATAAATCATTCTAAATCTTCGTAAAAATTGAAAGTAAAAAAAAGTACTGTTAGAAAAGTCACGATGCAAGTTTTAAAGATGTTTTTCACTTGTTTCCGCGTCAAGTTTTTCACCGATGACCCAACAAGGAAACTTTTTAAAGTGGTTTCCACATCGTCCCCATCGAATGTGAAATACGCACACACACACACACACATATCCACACACACGTAGTATTGTAGTTTCACCTGGCGGAGAACGTCAAGTCTCTGTGGAGATGTTACCGCTGTTATCGGACTCACCACCGCTTCTTGCCTCGCTTAAACCTATCACTTCCAATGCCGTTCTCATTTACTCTTCCTTTATCTTCACTTCATCAGTCGTCGCTCTGTGTTGGGTGGTCTAGCGCCCAGTCACCTACTCATTCACTGCACACGTTCACCTATCTGGTTTATCCTAGTTCGGATATCTAAACGACAGGAAATTTATTCGCGAGGAAGTTTCGTTTGTGAGCCTTTTTTTTTGTTTCGTTATGGACTATCTGGGAATTTTCTTTGTTTTCATTTAAAACAATTAACTACAAATATTTCCAAATATATTTTTAAAGACAATAAGTGTCTATTGTAATTTTATTACTCTATTATTTAAAATTATTTCATTTATATTCCAAAATTAATTTCTAATCAACATCCTGGAAGTTTTGACGAGTTTAATGCTTGAACATGAATTTATTTATAAAAGAAATGAAATATTTTGGTTTTATAAAAATTTAACATTTAATAAAAAACTATTCTTATTTTTTATATTTTGTAAAATTAAAAATATTTTCATCGAATTATCAATTTAATGTATATGAATATTATTTTATTTAAATTCAGTTTAAAAAGTACATTTAAAAATCTAACTAATTTGAATAATAGATTTAAAATTGAAAAAATAAATATATAATAGAATTAAATACTATTTTATTTATCTTAGAATATTTTATATATTTTTTTCAATGGGCTTTCAGTATAGCTAATTTGAAACGTTGTATGATTTGATTGATATAATTAATTGTAATTTAAAAAAGAACCAATTTCCTAATCTTTACAAAAATAAGTACTTATACATTTACATAATATCTCTTTGCGTTTATATCATTGTAAAGATTATATGATATCCTCGACAGATTTGTATTTATATTTTTTCGACATCTCCATATATTTGTATGTGTATGTCAGTCTACTCCCATACTTAAGATTTAGTCTCCGCATACTCACCCATCGTCTCGTGTTACATTCCCCCGTGAGACGATGAAATCCAATTTAGGTCCAGGAGTCCGAGCTTCCTGTCTGCAGCCAACATTGCGTTCCCCTCGCGATGTGTCCGCGTCAGGACAGCCGCCCACAGCACACCACATCACAACAATGAGTGTTTATGATGGCGCCTACTCGACTATTGCCATGGCAACCTCAGTCGCCGTGTGTTAAAGGTGTGCTGACTCTCCATAGTCACTATAAAATATCTGTCGGCTATCTCTCTGTATCGAGTTTTGTTAGAATTTCAAATGAAGACAGGTGTGTTTGCGGAAAGTTTTTTTTTATGTTGCCAGACACGACGCGATACAAAACTCAAGACGATATTTACATACATAAGTGGTTGAGTGAAGGTGAGTCCTCGATGGCTTTTTGTAAAAGTGAAATTGAAATTTAGTTGGTATTCTTTTTGGATTACGTACACAGGAATATATAAAACTTTTATATATATATATATATATATATATATATATATATATATATTATTTTAGTTTAAGAACTTTAACCTTAATCATGAACCTTTATAAAATAAAATGACTTATATAAATTCACTGTAATTAGTATTCTTAAATTTTTTATTTAAAAAAATATCATGCTTTTCTAAGATTTATTATTGGTACGTTAAGAAAATTAGAAATTGAAAATATTTTATTTATTATTAGCAATTATTATATATACAAATTTATAACTGTGATTGAATATTCTGTATTAAAATTGAAATTGTTGTTATTAGTGGACAAAATTCTAATACCAATGTTTATTTAGTTTTAAGTCTGCATTTATTTTTCTTTTTTTACAAATTTAATATAAATTACTTATGGGGTTAATGCTTGTTTTGATTTTTAGAATAAAAAGGTCTGACTATGACGACATTTCCATCAAAATGCACATTGACCCATTATTGTTATAAACAGTAAAGTGAATAATAAGTGATTATTGAACATTTTATAAATTTTATGATGTAGGGGGTGAAAATTCATTTGTGTTACTTATGGAGTATTTGATAGTAAATGTACAATTTATTTTTGGACAAAATTAAATGATAAAATGGATTAAATTATATTTAACATTCTTTGTAAATGAAAAATTAAGGCATGTATGTATGTGTGTATTTATTTAATATATATATATATATATATATATATATATATATATATATATCTTTTGTAATATCTACAACTTTCTTCACTCCTAAATTACTTTTAAAGAATGTCATCACACATGGACCACTAAAATGTAAGCTCGTCGTAAACTACGATAATTGAATTACGTTTCCTGCAGTCTGCATCTACCGGTCGTGTGTGTAGTATCGTCCGTGAACAGACTCTTTGTTCACAAGCGTCGTCCTTTATTTCACCGCACTTCACTGGATTTCTCTTCATTTTCTCAATTATCTTCAGTACAAATTGAATGTATGCCTACAATGCAGCGTCACTCTTCGACAAAATCTCATACACAAATAACGATGAAAGTAACCTTTCGGTGTTCTTTTTCCAAATATTTACACTTCTATAAACACACACACACGTATATATATATATATATATATATATATGTATATGTGTGTGTGTGTATGTATCATTTGGTACAGAGAAAAATCTATCAGATATTTTCAATATAAACGGTTATTTAAAAGTTACTTCAAAGTGATGTATTCTATTTTAAGGTACCTACTTAATTGCGTTCAAGATTTATATGTTTTCGTAGGTAGTTGTTTTTTTATTAATGTTCGGAAATCATAAATATTAATCATCAGTGTTTTTAATTTTGTAACAATATTTAATATTTGTTCATATATTAACAAACATACATAAGTACTCATATACATACATGCATGAGTAATTATATTAATGGTAATTATTGAAAAGGAATAAGTATTAAGCAATTATTAGGTAATTGCGATAATTGTAAAGAAATAAAAGAATTATATTCAATATTAAGTAAGTTTATTTCAGTTGCGATTCAGTCGAATGTTATTAAGTGAATTTATGTTGCAATACATTTCATATTACTTTCTTGAGAAATAGATATCGATTAGTAAAATTTCTGGTTATTTATTTTAAAAATATCTATGATGTATTATTTTATTAAGTATGAATCAGTTTACACATACACACACACATCTATATATATATGTATATATATATATATATATATATATATATATATATATAATATTCGATTATTTTCTCTATTTTATTCGAATTTTTTTTACCTAATTAATCATCAGAATTATATCGTATTGAAATAATTTATTATTTATATATTAAATAATTTAATATAAAAACTATATGAAATGAGATATTTATATATTTATTATAAAATCCAATATATTTTTTTAATTCATACTGAAATTATTTCTAACATTTTTTTTTCTTTGCAGGTTAGTATGAATCAACAAATCTACTGAATTCTCTTTCTAAATAAATAAATAATTCAGAATGAAACAATCTGCCAAACAGGTATTTTACAAATTTTAAATATTTAAATATGTTTAAAAAATAATTAAACCTTTCATTATTTTTTTTATAATTATGAAGTAAAATTTATTTTTAAAATATTTTTTTCTTAAATTATATTTTTCAAAATTATATCATGTTTTTCATTTATATTATATATATATATATATATATATATATATATATATATATATATATATATAGAGAGAGAGAGAGAGAGAGAGAATTATAAGAAGTATAATATGATTTTTTTAATTTAATTGATAGTTAAAATATGAATTAAACTCTACCTAAAAACGTATTTAATATGTGAAATATATTCTATAGGTTATAATTAAAAAAAATAATATCTTATTAAATTCCAATTAATAATTAATGGATAGGATGTCGATTGTGTTCAGAAATAATGCTGAACGAATATTATTAATTTCGTGAATCTGTTAAGCTTACATTATTCAAGAACCCGTTTCAATTACCCTATGTTGAGTATGGCCCTTTGTGTCACTTTGTGGAGATTTCACGACAATAATAACATTAGGTGCGTTAACTGTCACACGGCATTTATGATTACATCTTGTGAATTATATATCACTTCGGTTGTGTTTATTGTCATACGAGGTTTCACTGGTATTTACAATGAATACATTTTTGTAAATACAACTTTATATATATATATAAATATTTGAAAAATATTTTAAATGTTTGATTAGATTTATTGATTGAATAAATTTATAGAGAAAAATATTTTTATTTCATTTCGTATAAAAATAAATTTTATTAAAAAAAGTTATTATTTTTTTTATATATTATTTTAATGTTATTAATTAAAATTAATGATACGTTTGAATGTTAATAAATAATAATTTTATAAAATTTACTATTAACGAATGAAAGTATTTGAATAAATGTTAATGGTAGTTGATAAGTGTTGAATAGTTAATAATTTTCACCAAATACAATATATAGAAACGGTTTAAATGAAAAACGTTTTAAAACGATACAACAGTCTCTGAAAAATGTACACGATCTGTTGAACTGAATTAAAATTTTCCACGTATTTCGTTAATTAAACCGATCAGCAGATTCTTCTTACTCAGACATGTTATTTCACTCGACTGCAACACTAATGGCATACACGTCATCAGTTCATAGGTACGTCGAGTTTCGTCGAAGACCGCACCACCATGTCAGAGGTAGAGGCAGAGAAATGTTCAATCAATCAACGTCGCAATAAATCAATCACAATAGCAAAACGTTGCCGATTCATCTGCCGTTTTCATAATTCACCTCGTATACTCTTTTCGGCATTTGCTATTCATAGATATGTTCTCCATAATACATCGCGGAGTACCCGTTCCACATTGAATCTATCTTACGCAACATTCATTCAGACTTATGTTATTCAAATTGCGTTCTGGTCTATGTTTTCATGTATGTGAAAACATGTTTTACATCATTGTTAACACGTGTGTTTTTCGAATGGTTTTGTGCTTATGTCTGAAATGAAAATAACAATGGATCCTTTTATTTGAAAATTACATTTATTATACAAAACATGCATATATATATATATATATATATATATATATATATATATAAATTTGTAAAAACAATCTGACGAGATTTCATTGTTAAATCTCTAGTTAGGGATTTTCTTTGTGATTCAACAATGTTGCAGAATATTCGAATAGTGACCAGACAAATTTACATACACGTAAAATATATAAATGAACATGGAACATAATAGTATAGATGTTAACTTTACGACGTCATTTTCGACGTAGCCATTGGTGTGCGTCTGATGCAGTGAGAGGTCATCACGACTATTCCGTGTGTGACGTGTCTCGTGGTGACGTAACCAGATTAACTGTACCGTGTCGTCCTCATGGTCGAACGTACCTACAGTAATTATCTTTAAAATTTGCCTGGGGGCTTGGGGAGATGCACTGCTCTCTGGCAACGAACGTCGCTCGACGGTGGGAAACAATCAACACCTGATGGCCATTCAGCGTCCGTCGTTGCCGCATGGTATCATCCAAGCGCACGGACACGTACATAATCATATTATTGTCTTATTGACATTTTATTTAATTTCGTTTTTGGTTACGGAATCGAGAATGATATTCAATTTGTTTGTCAATTTATATTCTTGATGTGATTGGTCGGCGTTTTCTTGCCGCGCGACGAAACGTGAGTTCGTTAATGGAAATTTAATAAAATTCACATTGTACTCGTGTTTCTATTTTCGGGTTTGTACCACTAAATGACTAAATTGTTCTGCAAATAACATTTTTTTTATCATTTGCAAAAATTAAATTGTTCTTACATTCGTGCTTAAATGACCTTTCATTAAATATTAACTCATTATCATAAATTGTAAAATATAACAAAGTTACAAATGATTCATTCACATTTCTTAGTATTCATTAAATATTTTTTTAAACAGTATATTTTTTAAAATTTTTGTCCAGTCTCATTTTTGTTCAATGGAAATGAAATTCTCTCTCTCTCTCTCTCTATCTATCTATCTATCTATCTATCTATATATATATATATATATATATATATATATAAATGTTGTAAATTAGCATATATTTTATAATTCATTTCGAATCACGATCAGTTGATTGCCAGTAGTACATAATTTCAATGATAAATAGAAAACGTTATATAAAATGTTCCACTACCACCACAGCATCTTTTTATTTGTACCATACGTCATCGACATAAATTGGTTGTTGATCACGACAAATACAACACGGTTGACATGTTCATCCACCGTTCATTGCAGAATTGTACTGGCGAAACTACCTTTCTGTCCACCTAGCATCGAGCTGCTGCGTCCAGTGCAATTATTACAGAGATCAATGGCAGCCGTCACGGGCAGGAGATTAATTTGATGAAGCGCTCGGCTTTTAACAGTACACTTGGTCTAGCCAATGCTTGATACAAAAAAAGAACAGTCATGCGATTCATACATGATCATTTTAACTCAAATTGAAGGTATTTCGTTGTAACGTTGCACTGTTTTGAAAAATACGTGTGTTGTAAAACGATTGCTTTCGTGTAACACTGGATTGACCGCATCATCTATCACATATCAAATTGACTGTTTATGTATTTATTATTGATTATGTTTGTAATATTTAGTGCGCAGATAAAATTTCATTTCGGTTGTTATTGTTACAAATGGACCTGTTATTACAAATGTTCGTGCACGAATCGATATTTGAAATTCGTTACACTATTTATGATCAGATTTAAAAATTTAAATTTATTTCATAATTTAGTATCTATTTAAGTGATCTTTAGTTTTTCCTATAATATATTTATTATCTTGTTATAATTAACAGATAAATAGACATTAACATTAGAAAAAAAATGTTAAAAGATAAAAAAATATTTGTAATAGTGAAATTATGTATATAAAATTAATTAAATAGATTAAATGTTCAGTCAGAGTGTTTTGACAGAGTATAAAAAATATGAAACTAGAATTAACATAGAAAGGAGAAAAATGAAATTAATTTGCCAAAGAAAATTTTTGAGAAACAAAACTTACAAAAATGATCAGTCGAAGTTTTTAATGGAAATATCTTTAAATTACTATTTGAGATTATATATTTATAATTATTTTTTCTGATCCTTGTTATTGCTTTTGATTTTTTCTGATAATCGTTTTTTTCATTTATAAATGGTTTTGATTGATTTTTTATCTATATTTTTTTGGACAAAACGTCTTCGATTAAAATTATTTATTTTTATATTATTTTATCTGTATGTGAGAATAGAAAGAATTCCATTGAGGATGAAATAAGTTGTTGGTGTCTAGATGCTCTTACTTATAATTTTTTGTAGACAAACAATAGTTTCTGTTTGTCTTAACTCGGAGACACTATAAATATAGACAACTATCTTTCATTATTGTTTGTAGTTAGTTGGTATGTCTGTACATCCAGTACTGCTGCATTTAATTTGACGTTACAAAGAAAAACAAACATGCAGTTCGGCCGGACAGAGTATCTACTGTAGATGCGGTAGGGCTGTTTGGCGTTGATATATCATTGTTATTTATCGCTACTCTGCTCACGCTCCGTTACATTTCTACTAATAATGGGATTCCAGGTATGCACACACGAGTTTTGTACAACAGAATCATTGATTTTGTACTACATGTTTGGGGTGAATTCATTCGTGTTATCTTTGACTTAAACGTATAGGATTTTACATTAGGGGAATTTCAGATAGGGTTTCGCTACGGTTTTTTCACATGTACGTAAATGTCATTTAGATATGTCTGTACAACGAATAAATTACACATATTTTTATTTTTTTACACTTAATCGAAATGTGTATGTTTTTATTCAATTTATATATATATATATATATATATATATATATATATATATAATGTATTTTTTTTAAATAATTACATCTTTTAAAAATCCACTTGCAAATTTTATTATTTAAATTATTTATAAATTTTGCTCGAAACATACCGTGTAATTTTTATTAGTTTCTTATTTATTTCTGTAAGTCTACGTGACTTAGCAGCAATATCGAAATTAGATTTGTAAGTAGGATAAACAATACTACTCTTGTGTAACAAATCGTCTAAATTTAAAAATTGAAGATAAAAGTCACAGAGCAGAGACCAACGTTTGATTTTAAATTTATTTTTTTTAAAATACTTAACTTATAAATTTTCTTAAGTTAACACAGAAATATTTTTCACATTGTATCACTATTTAAAAAATATAGTAGAATTGTTATTAATATATCTATAGATTTCTGGATGTAATTAATTTCTCGAGATTTTAAAAACATTTTTTCTGTAGCACTGATAACATTATTTTTAATTATCAAGTTGTATTAATATAAACTTTAATTTTCAATTTTCAATTAATAAATGTCTGTATTTAAATTGAAAACAATTTAATTATCTGTATTTAGATACGAGATTTTTTTTGAATGTGAAAATTAACAAATAATACAATTACGTGTATATTTCTGTTCAGACAATAAACAATCCAGTTTCACGACAAACTAAATAAATAATTAAATAACGAATTCATTGACGTACAGATTATATATGATAATTCTAAACGACAGAATAGCAGTTAAACACGTTCACGTACGTAAAATACTATTTGAATTCCGCACAATAAAGTAATTATTTTAATACCATTATTGTGATATGTTATTACAAAGTCCATGATCTGCTGTAGAAATATCATCGTGAATGTCAGGATGAGTGCTATGCTTTATTTCGTGAAAATGCGATTTAATCTGTAACGCTATACACCTGTTTTATCGCGGTAATTTATCATGAAATAAATTAGCAGAGCAAGAGAGGTAGATGATATGCTTTCCATAATGTATTCCTGATGTAAATGCGTCACGACGTTGGATATTAGGATTTTGTGAATTCGTTACGTTCGTATCGAATTTGTTACCTGTGCAGGTATTTTTTTCCTGAAAATTAAATTTTATCTGAGTTGTTGATACACCTGTAATTTTATTTTATTGCTAGTTCAAAAATATTTATTTTCGTCTCAGTCTCAATCTTTTATAACATATTTTATTGAATATTGTAATTTTATGTATTTCTACATTTGGAAGTTATATATTTTTATTTTATTCGTCATTCAAAAATAAAAATTATATTTTTTTATAATATTTTAATTCGAAATAGATTTTATTATATATACAAATAAATTTTTATTAGATCTTTTTAAAAATAAATGAGTGATAAATTTTAAACATGTCGATGGGAATTTTTGACCATCTGTCCACTCTAGTTCTTCTCAAATGTCTATATCATTTAAATTCCTTTTTTTAGTTTTATATGTGATATTTTAATTACCTCATTTTTCATTTTTTTTCCATTCTTGGAATATTATATCTCATTATTATATTAGACAATTATATTCTTCTAATTTTAATATAATTTAAATTTATTCTCTCTCAGATGGTAAATTGGTTATCTCTTAAGCTACTCGGTTGTTCCGTAATTAGTATATTATGTTTTGAGTTTTATACATTAAATTATTTGTACAACTAAGAATTTTTTTGACAAGTTTAAAGACCTTAATATTTATTAGTAGTTTCAAAAAGAATTCTGCGAAATGTTTTTTTTATTTTTTTGAATTCCTTTATCTAGTTTATATATATATATATATATATATATATATATATATATATATATATATATATATATATATAAATGAGTTTAGATAGGTGTTTGCACTGTCTGCTCTCGAACCTGCCAATCGTACTTTTTTATGTCTAATTTAAATTCTAACATAATGTTTAAATTAACAATGTTGATATTTCGTATAATCGGTTTTTCATGTTTATTCTCTACACAAATTTACTATCTCGTTGAAACTGACATACAGTGTGACAAACACCAGACGACAACGCGCTGTTGATTATACACGACACGTTAATGGAAATTTGCATTTTTAGCCGACGTACCCGGAAGACGTAGAGGTAATCTCGACCCAATTACTATACCTTTTGTTTACCAGGTGCAACCATTATTCTATTTGACGGCGCCATTATACAACGTAAATAAACCGTGAACGCGCTTGCTCAAACAAGTCGACATTCATCTCGTCTATGTTATTTTTTTATTTTATTTTTTTTTTTTTTTTTTGGTGCTGTTGAGGAAGACGTATGCTTTGTTTATTTATTTTTTTAATATCTGAAATTTTTCACTATATTCATATACGTATGCGTAGAGTTGAATGATGGTGATGTTTTAAAAGATGTTTTATTTTTCTTGAATTAATATGCAGATTATTAATGCATACATATGTTTATCCATATATTAATTCTTGTAAAACATTTTGTATATATTAATCATTCTTCTTAACCTTATTACATCAGATTGATTGGAACTGATAGAAAACTGAAAATTATATAAATAATAATAAAAAGTTTTATGAAATGTATGAAATGTTTTTGTGGAATAAACAATAAATGAAATTAAAATTAAAAGCTTGTTTGAAAAATCTAACAGAGATAACGAGAGGATCAACCAAATATTAATTAAACAGATATTAAAATATGAATTGTTTGTGTAATTGATTTTTTCTGTTGTTAATATAGGGTCATCCAAATGTGTCGCCTAGGTTTGGATGACTATTTCGTTGATATTTTGTTTTATTTTAAATATTTTTTTCTAAATTCATTTTATCTGACTCATTTCTTTGTAGTTAAATTATTCCTCAGATTATTCCTTCTTTTATCTTTAGTCTACTCATTGGTTAATATAATAAATTTTTAAATTATTAAAATTATGAATATTTTTTGGATTCTATTTTATATGAAACGTTTTGTATTTTGAATCAATGTTTTTAATTAGCTTACAAATGTTTCATTGTCTATAGAAATGTATATATGCTTGCGTATATAAATAAATAACTATTATTAATGTTTTTATTAATATTTTTATTTTTTTTTCGTTAGATAAATATATTTATTTTCTGTATGTAGTACCAATAGTTTTGTAGATTTTTGGTATATGTGTACGTGTTTATATGTACATTTATATGAATATACCAGACATTGTCTTAAAGTATTAAGGTTGTTTGTTCTGGTGTTGTATTTTCAAAGACATGTATTTTAACGTAACGTTCACAATTTGTTCCTGTCGAAATTGTACGAAGTTAATAATGTGTATTGAACATACAAATGTCGTACGTTTTCCTACTCAATTTTGAAGTAAAGGTGATTTTTGTAAGTTGTCTGTTAGGAGTAAATACAAACAGCGTTATCACATTATCAGATATTGAAGTCACGTATGTGTACGTTCGTGGAGCGCGAGTAGCCGGCGAGACGGCGTGCAGACAGATACAGTCCGCGATATATACAGACGGTGGCCGTCCCGACGTCGGCGCACCGCTCCACCTCGCCTACAAATCTTGACACTTTAATCAGCTATGAATCGTAAGCGGAGACAACTGTTTTGCATCTGCCTACATACGTACATACATATATACTTCTTTGTACATTTTGCACTCATGCATTTTGAAACATTGTAAATATTGTTAGACAAGATCGGTGAATAAACGACGCCTACATTTTCCTCGTACGATTTGTTAATTGGTCGTAGTTCATAAACGAAACGTGAAAATATTTATGAAAAAATAAATAAGGCTTTTGTATAAATTCTTTATTGTTATTATGTTTCGTGCCAAAAATGCGAATACATACTTCGGTTTAAATAAGTATTTTTTGTCGTTAAAATTTTCAAACAGATCGTCGCGAATGCAAAGCAATTCATTATTTAGACAAGTTTAGTCTTTGATAAATCATTAACAAATAGTTACACGCCCAGGTCAAACCTTTGAAGACATGCAGTTTGTTTCAAATTAAAACTAAGTATTTATCAAACACCTCAAATCCATCAAAGCTGCACGTAAAAGTCACGAATTAAATTCGTTCTAACCTTCATCTAAGCTTTTTCTAATACCAAGTAGATATGAGTAAATCCTAGTTATTTACGAGCCATTTTTGTCTTCAAATAAAAGTTGTTATAAATTAAGAAAATAGATTTCGGTGTTGATTTTATAAATTATTGATTTCTCTTTGATTTTGCTTATATTAACTCTTTTTAATCTTGAAATTATTTGAAAGTCATTAGAAAGATTCTCTTTTTCTGGTTTGTAATTGAATTTATATTTAAAGTTATTAAAATTAATAATTCCTGACTATTAATTAAAATTAAAAAAATATTCTATCACAATTTATATTTATACTTATTTTCTATTTTAAATTTTATCAAGAAATAGATAAGTTTTTTGGATCTAAAAATGTATTTTTAAAATTATTCCGCTTTTTATGAAAAGTTTGTTGAGAAATTTAAGCTTATATTTTTTTACATATGTATACATACACAGAAATTTGCTATAAATTATATTTATAGTGAACGAAACGTTTTTGAATTTTCTTATTTCTTCCATAAATTCTGTAAATACTTGATTACTTTAAAACGAACAGAAAAAGAAAGTTTTATATGTTTCGATACAACGTAAGTGGTCAGACACAGTTAACATTTTACAATCAAAACTTTTTAAAGCACTCGATGGTAATTTCGTTGATAACGTATATCCGTCCGTAGGCACAAGTCGTGCGCCAATAAAGTTTATACTTGTGGACGAAAATGAATGCATGTAGAGATCTTCCGCCTGTCTTAATCTTTAATTTACCACCGACCTCTCTGTAATCGATGAGATCGAGGGAACTCGAAACTTAACAAGATATCTTGTACACACACACACACATTGTCATCTGATGTCGCAACGGTTTACTGCAGCGTATATCTTTAGATCATTGCATTATCCATTGTGTCTTTACTAAGAAAATACTGGACTGTCAAAGTAGCATGATATAGTTACATTACCATTGTAGAGTATGTATATATGTATATGGGTATATATATATATATATATATATATATATATATATATATATATATATATATATTACATACACAGGCAGACACAGAATTCAACTTAAACTCATATGAAGACAAATCTGACATGTATACGAATTCACGGTTAAGATCTTTGAACTTTCAATATTTTAACAAGCTTGTAGTGATTGCGTGACTCTCAGTGGCGTTTCTTTCAGAAATCAGTCTTTTATAATTTAAAATTTTTTACTATATGCAGATAATTTACGTTAGTTGATTTTCTAATATTTTTAAAATCAAAAAAAATTCAAACAGGATATTTTAATATTATCTCAGTACAGAAAAAAATAATTACTGGTTTATTCAATAAGAAAAAAAAATGTTTTTAATTAAAAATACTGTATCTATTTTTTTATATGGTTTCTGTGAATAATTATTACTAAATTGACTGGTAGATTATTTTAAAAAATGGAAAAACTCGTTTGATTTAATAAAAATTATTTTATAGACTGAGAGTATAGTTGTTTAAAAATAAAAATAAATAAGGCACTTAGTGAGAATATTACGATTTATATGGATACTTGAGTGAATGTTTTTGTACGGATATTTATGTTTATAAATGTATGTGGATATTTGAAAAACCAATAAGTTACTAATATCAAATGTGTCGAAATGCAACAAAAACTATTTCTAAAAAAACTAGGTCACGCCACTGATTCACCGTTTATAAGTTTAAAGTTGTGATATTTTTCCCAAAAAAAGCAAAACAAACATAGTGATTGTATGGTAGCATCATTTTCTACATCTCGTCTCTAAAAACCAGTGTACATGGAGAACGTTTATCTCCATCATCCGTACACTGATCCACTCTACGGCCGTGCATCTCCGCGCCCCCGTCTCGCGGTCCAGATTGTAAATTGTGAAAATCTTACAACAGAAGAAAAGTGCTCTATAAAACAAGTGACTGTCGCGAGGTTAGTTTTTAGTTTTTTTTTTATTCGAGCCGTGTCGCGTGTCCCGTGGAGAGTGGACCCATTCATCATTTCATACAGCAACATACGTGCACTTGGGCGCTATTCGTTGCCGTCACCATAGTTTTCTTTCCTCGACGGTGCTCGTTTAGATGCTTTTTTTGTTTAACGGGAAGTGCTAGAACGAGAAAACACACACACACCGCAAGTGTTCGTTGAAAAATGTACTTGAAATTATTGGAATCATTTAATATGACGTTATTCTTTTAGAGGAATTTTCATTGAATTATTTATTTAACGGTTGGATTTATTAATCAATACTTTTAACAAATTATTAATAATAGAAATTAACAAGACAAAAATAATTTGATTTATTAATTAGAAAAACATGTACTGCATTTAGAATCTCTAAAAAATTTGACTATCTTTTAAACTTGGTAAATTTGGAAAAGTAATCTGAACTATTTTTAATATTTCACAAAAAATATTTTTATATATAGATAATGTTTAATAAAAAAATAGAACTAATTTATTCTTATTTAAATATTTCTCTTTTAATATTTATTTTCCAATTATTGTGGTACAGTAAATTAACAATGATTGAATGATAAGCATTAGACATAATTAATATAGTTCATAATTTAATAAAAAAAATCTATTTTGGTATATTTTTAATAATTTGAAATATCAATGATAAATGTATTAATATTTCTTTAGTAAATTAAAACGTTTTACAGAATAAAATTAAATAACTTATTTATTTATTTATTTTTGATTTATGTTATAGAAAAGTTTTCTTGTTTATAACAATATATATATATATATATGTGTGTGTATGTGTGTGTTCTTATATCATGTCATGTGGAATATTTACATAGCCAGAATGTAACATTTCGAAAGTGCAGGTCATGAAACTCATTCGTGTGTAAATTCTATACAAATTTTCAAAAACAGCATTATTTTTATACATCACAAACAGCGTCGCACCAATTTAAATACAGTGTTGATAGATGTAAGTCGAATCGTGTATATTGTGTCGAGTCGCCTGGAATAGCGTCTCGTCTAATATAGTAACTGCCTTAAAAACTCGCTCTTTATACTCTATCGTCCGTCGATCGGCTGCTTTTTTCAAGTAAACAATGTTCCCGCGCTACCACCACCACCGCCACCACCGTCGTCGTCGTCGCCCCATACCAATTTCGAATTCGAATCCATATTGAAAGTTTCAACAACTTTACCTACTCGACTGAAGAGATACAATCAAGAGATGGTCCTCCATAAAACAAGCAATCAGAATATTTATGTAGATTAGAACAATAAGTTGGATCCCCTTGCTTGATATAAAGAATTGCTTCCGTTTACACAGTGAATTTTTGCTGTTGGAATAAGAGAAAGTGATTGGCTAATGGCATAGCACAGAACTGTTTCTGTTTTATATTCATATTTACCTGTTTCACTTATACAGTTAAACGATATATTTGTTTTCGTGTCTATTTATATAAAAAAATGATTTGTACGGTTATTTGAACATATGTCTCTGATTTTTTTATTCGAGGCTATATTTCATTTTTAATATTCATATTTATGAAAATGAAACTGTGAATTGAAATGAATGATGACGTTTTTAATGCAGTAGATATTTGATATTTTTAATTCATATTTTATCAGTAACCGAGAATAAATGTGACACTAGCAATTTATTGACTTTTTAAAGAAACGTATAAAATTTGTAGATGGTTATTTATGTAGTTCGTTTCTATTTTTTATAATTGGAATAGGTATTTCACTTTTCTATCTTCCTTAACACTTTCTTGTGTAATAAATTTCATATTTGTTGTTATTTATATAAATTAAATATTTGGTTTTGAGTATTTTGCAAAATTAATTTTTTCGTTTCATTATTCTATTTTATATTTTCTTTTTTTTTTAAAAAAAATTAATGTTTGTTTTGAAATTGTGACAGATTCATGATTTTTCACCCACACCATTTGACATTCTTATTGGAAACCCTTATACTTAATTGAATTAATCTGTTATAATTCAATGAATTTTCATTTATATTTAAACACATATTTTTATTGATATTATTTGCTCTATACGTTGATTGTGAAATATCACAAGATGCAAAACATATTTATACCTGACACACCTGTCTAGATGACTTAAACGTTCCTCGTACGCTCGATTTCATAAGTATGTAGGTGCATGTTGCAAGCAAACGAAAGTTATCGTTAATAATTTTAATGATTCGCCGACGAACGTTTTTTTTATAGATCGGATTCATTTTATGTAAGTTTGCCAGTTCAGCACAGTTCATAGTACTGTATGCATCGGGCGTCTTTGATGCAGCTGGCGCCGTACTTGGTTGGCGTCATCGGCTCAACTCATAAACTGACCACCTTGATCTGTCATTACACATACGCAAATCATAAAAGATAGTTTATGCTTCTAAAATAAATATAGTCACTGTTGTTTGCTAGTGTGGTAACATATCGCGTCGTTATTATACATTTCATGCGATTTTCCTGTATATTAGTAACTGTTTGTGTTCGTTATTGTTTTATTTGTTAATTGATACAGATTTAGTAAGTAAATAGTCGCCGAGTGTTATAAATTGCTGACGCTTATGTTTCAAAGAAATGTAGTTTGTATTCATTTGATTGTCAACAGCTGTTGGATATTTTTTTGAAATATATTTTTTATTCCGTGTGTAAATGTCTTTTCATGTAGATACTTGTTGTTTTTGGATATAGTTTTTTCGAATTTAAATTCGTAAAAAATCTATACAATTTCATATACATTATGAAGAATTTAATAATTAAGATATGAATTAATAAGAATTACATTTTTTTAAAAATATTTTTCAGTTTAATTTATTTTAAAAAAATTAATTTATACAAGATTTTATAATTAATTATAGTTCAGGATTCAGATAATTTAAATAATGGTTTATAAGAATTGTGATATTGCTTGAAAAAATATTTTTTTTTTATATATGAAAATTTTTAAGAAATAGATTCACTTTATATATATATATATATATATATATATATATATATATATATATATAATCATCAACCTCTTTCTATCCAAATTATTGAAGTGCTACAAAAGGGCTACCATATTTTATGAGAAAATTTCTAAAGAATATTAATATATACAATAGGAAGAAAGTAGGGTAAAAATTATCCGATTGATAATTATGAGTAAAATGTTAACAACTAAAATTTTAGTTATTAATCATTATTTTAGCTATCAATTTTAGTCGTGTAAAATTAATCGTTAGTAACCATTAATTCATTAGTCAAAATCGTTTTAAGTGATTGATAAAATGATGAATTTAAAATTAGTCGTTTTTAAATCAATCGGTGATTAACGACTAAAAAATTAATCGTTAGTCATGATTAAAATGACTAAAATGGCATTAATTTGTTAGTTGGATGATTAATCGCATGAACATTTAGTTATTAGATTTTTAATTATTTTTATGACTAAATTTTTAATCGATTGAAAATTTACTCTTAAAATGCTTTATTCTGATAGGAAATATAGTAGGTTTATTAATAAGTTACATTTTTTATTTTTCTTCATTTTTAATTGATTAATGATTAATAAATATTGTTTAATACGATTTAAAAAGGGAAAAAAGTTTTAATATAAAAAATTCTGATATATTTATGTGATATGGGTAAAGTGGTTAGTATTAAACGTATGTGTGCAATTACGTAAAGTTAATATAAAAGATAAATCAATAATAATTTATGTGCAATTGATCTTTTCTAAACCTACCCTATACTAATAAATCAGAAGCTATTTACGAAATAGTAAATATTTTCTTTTAAGATATTACCATTTTATTTATTTCGTAACCACGTAAAGAAAACAACAAATATAAATCTCACGTCTTAACAAATAATGTAATTTATGCGTGTTGATTCTTTGAGAACGAAAAAGAAAATAATTTTTCAACAATTTACCGTAATCCACAAACGAATCAACAGAACTTAATTACAGTAACGCTTATATTTATTGCCGAACATTTCCACTGTCGCGAAGCTCATATTTTGTCCTGTTTGTGCGAGATACAGCTAGAACGGCACTTTCCACTTCATCTGTCGAATTCTCGAAGATTAGTTAAATTTGTCAAACGAGAGCGTCAGACGATATGTGACTATCGTAAAGTAGTCTTAAATGTGAACGGCAGGTGTAGTGGACACGAGAAGATCGTGCGCTTTTCGGTGACGATGAGCTGAGGTGAGCAGCCTATTCGCCGTAAATCCGTGCTAATTTCGTCCTCTCATTAAAGTCAAACGTACACATATGCATATCATACACCATTTGAAAATGTTTTGTTGGCTGATGTTCTTTTCGTTTGATGTCATATTCATAGCTTGACACAAGAAACCTTTGAATGTAAACAGTGTTAAATGATTTTTCATGTGACAAGATTAGGGCATAAGTGTATGATATGATGATGTTTCGACTGGTATTTCGATGTTTAAGGATGTTGTAATAAACGATCGTGTTGACTGATTTAATATCAACGACGTTTAAAGCACACCTTTACTTACGAATATAAAACGATCAGAAATATCGTTTCATCATCGAGTCATTGTTAAAAATATATTTTGAATTAATTATAAATTAAATACAATTTGTCGTCTATTTATTTATTTTTTTAAAAAAAAATATTTCATAAAATTTAATGAATATTTATCTATCGTATTATGTATGGACGTACGGTAAACGTATTTCAACAATAAACAATTATAATATCTTTCTTCAGTGATTGAAAACTAAACATTTCTTATTACTGTCTCTCAGTAAATCGTACGATTTATTGCATTTACTCACATAGTATTTAGATGATTTATATTTCCATGTTGTCCAATTTTCTTTCATCTTATACAAGCAAAAACTACAGATAAATAAATTTTAATATATATGTTTATAATTTCACTTAATTTATTTTACAAATATTTCCAATGAACGATTTAATTTATTTTCATTTCATATTTATCTACATGTTAACAATTCATAATAACGTCTACATTTTTAGATCGAAGTGATAAAAGACAACAACCAGATATTCACTGCGACACTTTTAGATTATTTTGGTTAATATGAATATTGAAACTCGATCATTTATATATATATATATATATATATATATATATATATAAAATTGACAAATAGGTCATTAGTCATTGTCTGTTTCAATATCAATATTAATAGGTAAACGTCTTGTCATCTTTTTAAAACTGTGTCATTTTTTCTGCAACTTTCCGCTTTGCGGAATTGACTTTCGTACGAATGTTTTTCGGAAATTATTACAACATTGATGCAGATACCGTTGCTTCTTTACCCATTATATAAGAATGTAACGAAGCGACGATACTTTTACACATATATGTTTTGTAAACAACATCGTAAAATAGCGCTCGCGATAAAGAAAATGTGAAGCACTATACAAACTAGAATAAAGAAGTTCTATCGACAATCTATTTCTAGTACGACTGACAACTGTGACTGTAAAATATTTTGACGGAGATGATATTATGACATCGAACGTTTTATCTATCCTCGTCTATTTTTATAAGTAGCATTAAACTTGTGCCTACACTGACTGTAATTTTCTTTGTTGTACGCTGAACGTAATCGAGCAAATAAAAAAATGTACACTTATCGAAATATTCGTCAATTGTGAATTACAATACGCACAATCATTTTTTAGTAGTGTGTAATTTTTGATACGGTTTCAATTGTGCATAAAATAATGGTAGCAACATGTGAAATAAAAAGAATGTGTCCTTAAATAAAGTTTATGTATTTGTTTCTTATCTATTTGAAATTTATTTTTATTGTTGCTGTATGTGAATTTACAAGATAGACTCGAAACAGAGTTCACGACAATTCACTGACAAGCGAAACGAAATTACTCGACATGACATTGAATGTCTGAGACGAGTGTTTATATATTACTCAGATAAATACTCGTACGTTGAATCTCTACACTGTCATATTTTTACACCTTTTTTCAAAAATGATTTCATTTTTGAAACATATTTCTCAGTTTTCTTAAATGATAGGTTTTTGGCAGATATTTTGATATTTTTTTTTAAAAAAACAACTTGTTTCGTTTTTCTAATAAAACTGATTTTTATTCTTTATAAAAATTAAAAAAAACTATTTTACTATTTTGTAATTAAACAATATAAATAGTTGTAAACAATTTTTATACGTCTTAAATTTCTTACATTGTACAATCGTCACTCAGGAAAGAAATATACACTTCAATATAAATTCATTAAGAGAATTAAAATTACATTTAAACACACACTGCTGAAGGTTAAAAGTTTCGAAACCAATTATGAAAGTTCACGTTCTAGCGTTCTTGTAAATTATATGTTTTGACCTATACATACGTCTATCATTTTTACCAATGGCCACGGCTTTGAATTGTTCATAAACATAGTATATTTTTAATTATTTCACTTATTGAATGTTTAAAGAAATGTTTGTAATATGAATTAATTTATATCGGTACTGTTTTAATGGTTTTGAGAAATAAATAAACACATAGATCAATATGTGGTCTATTCAATAAATTAATGTTGACTAAAAACTTGTATAATGTTTTTTCATTGAATGTTTAAAAAAAAACTCAACTGTAGAAATAGTTAATAATGTGTATTTGGTTCAACGCTCGATTTATAATCTCTTAAATCCATTATATATTATATTTTATACCTTCTTTTGAAAACTAATTTCAGATATTTTTTATTTATTTTAATTTCAAATTTGAGTTATTATAACATCAATAACACAAATGAAATATTAAGAAGGTATGAAATATTAATTTGATTTGATTTGTGTGCATCTTGTCAGATTTTTTAGATTTTTAAATTTACTAATTTTCTGTATAGATAAAATTTAATACATATAAAGAAAAATAATAATATCTAAAAATTTCAATTGTAAATAAATATTTAAAATTCCATGTAAAGTAATTGTTTAAGATATAATTTTTATTAAAAAAATATTTAATTTTAAAAATTATTTATAATAAAATAATTATGTATAAAGATGTGAAATAAGTACAAAATTTAAAGGTATTTGTTGAAATTTGTTCGCCGTACACATTGAATATAGCCTCGTAAATGTAGATAGAAAATTGTGTTCGTTAAAAAAGAGCGTGCATTCAAAATTGCAATCGAGACAGTTTTTTTCCAGTCTGTTTCACTGAGTGCGTCATTTGAACGTTGAATTACATTCACATCCACTATCAACAACCACAAAGCGAATATATTATTTTAGGTAGACGCCGTATTCACTTATTGGTTCCATATGTGTATTTGTTTATTTTTGAAATAATTTCGCGGGAAGGGGAATCACACGTCGGTTATTAGCCCGGGGTGGAAAATAACCCAAAAATATCGTATCGTCGATAGACCGTAACGATAGAGGCGCAATCCGCTCTTTACCATTATTACGATGCCAGGAATAGATCGAACCGAGGGCGTCCACACCTGGTGTGGTGTTGTATTATACGACGTTTGCGCCAGATATTTCTCAACCGCGTCGATCTTTGACGCCTCTTCATAATATAATGGATATTTTCGTATAAATAACGAACGGTCGCAGACAAAACATTTTTATACCCGTATCCATTATTTATGTATATTTTTTATTCGTTGGCATGTTGTTTCGAAAAAATTCCATACTGTTGACACCGACTCAAACGTGTTTCTTGTTTTGTTACAGGTAAATTTCTGGCGTGCAGTTTGCAGTTCTGGGAATGCTTCTTTTTCGATTTGTGAGTCTATTTTTGGATTACGATCTACGCTTCACATATTTCAGTACTGTACTTGAATCATGAACGAATGTCGTTATTTTTAGTAATTTTATGATGTAGCTTTGTTATTGTTTTCTTTTAATTTTTTTAGTCGGTTTTCGAATGCAAGAATAATTTTTCGAGTCGAATATATTTTAATCCGATATCAATTCGTTTCATTATGAAATTATTTATTGCTTTTGAATTAAATCGTACGTTACTTTTCTATCATATAGTTAGAATAAAGTTTGTATAGAATTATTTATAATATTTTTAATTTTTTTTAAAAAAAGTTTCGTAACAAAATATTATTTTAAAAAATTTGGCATATGCTGCCCATATATCAAGTAACAAAAATCTACTAAATCATACATATCTCTAAGCGTATAATAGTTATCCTAATTTTTGTTGACTTCAAAAGACGACGTCCAAGTGATAAATTGCATATTTCAAATATTATAAAAAAATTCAGGAATAGTTTTTAATTCTGGTATATTTTTATTATTATTTATTTATTTTCGTCCTGTTTGTAAACAAGGCTAAGAAAGTTTAAAAAAATGATTTATATATTTAAAACCGATTTTAAATTTAGACAGATCACTTATTAAAACTCAAGATTCGTGTATTTTTTTAAAAAAAATCATTTAGTTATTATGTTGTAAAATATAATTTATAAGAAATAAATAGCAATCTATAAGCGAAGAGGGTAAAAAATCAATCAGGACTTACAATTAATTTTTTAGTCCTTAATCGCCAATTGATTTAAAAAACGACTAGTTTCAAATCAGTCGTTTTATCAACCACTTGAAAAGACTAACGACTAATAAATTAATCGTTACTAACGATTAATATTACACGACTAAAATTTTAATCGAATATTTTTTTCCTATTCTGATCTCTAGAATAAAATCTTTTCTTGCTAGTTCTTTGGATGTTAAAAAATATTAGTCAAAAAAAGCTTACATTATGTATATAATTTGTTTTTATGGATTACATTAGCGTACATTATTTTTTGTCTCGTAACGTAGAATTTTGTTTATATTATCGGAAGGTAAAGTCTGTTAATTTTTGTAGCATCTACTTAATTGTGTTTATATTCCAACTCGATTATTTTAAATGGTTATTTTAAACGTTTTACTTCGTACAACTATTAAAGCTACTCTAATTGTAATTTGTATTAATTTGATGCCAACAATATGTTGTAGATGAGACTATGGCAGGCGCCACGATTTCTGACATAAACGTATGTTGACATGCAACAAATTTTATGTGTTGCAACGGACGTGAAATCGTTCATGCATATTTTTATCATACATATATTGAATTTATATTTACATGTACAGATATGTATATATTTATGTTTGTGTATTCTGTATTAAATAACAATGTTATTTTTAGTAAAGTGAGAATTTTAACATGTAATGACTTGTTTAATTTATCGCGATTCGCACGAACGTGGAAATCGTTTCGAATGAATGATTGTGTTTTCACATATGACTTGAAATGGTTAATGTTGTGGCTAGAATGATATTATATTAAAATCTTAGGTTAATTTTAAATGACTAATTCAGTGTCCCACATAAACTCATCTGTCAAGTAGACCTTAAATTAATTTCTTAAGAAATTAGTCTCAGTAACTGTTTTCTGTCGTCATGCTTAACTAACATACAATTTAATCATGTTTGAAGTTTTGGCGTGAAATTAATGCCTTATGCTTTTAACCCACATAACATCTATTTTTTTATCTCAGTCTAAAAGACATTTTGAATAATATTGAGTTATATATCTAATAAGATTAATCTTTCTTTCATACACACACATACAACGTTTCTCTACATGCAGTTTATTTGAAACTGTATTATTCTTTTTATGTTTATTGAATTTTGATCATTAAAAAAAGATTTTAAAATTTTATTAAGTTATAGAGTGTTTTTTTTATTTGGTTAATTTTTATAGTAAATTATGATAAAAATTAAATCTGTTCAATGTTTTTATAGAAATAAATATTATCATCTATTTAGTATTTTTTCTAGTGAAAATTAAATGCTACTCAAAATTCGATTACTTTTATATCTTCTTGTATTAATTATTTTAAGTCTATAATTTGGTGTTTAATGCCTGATTGTATACAAATATAATTACTATTTTTTAAAATTCATTTTTATTTGTCCAGTAGAATTTCCTTCCTCTTCAGTAGATTTTTTTTCATTTCTTTATCAATATTAAATTTCTGTTATCTTGATTTTTTTTTAAAAAAAAGTATTAAGAGAGGGGTTTTCATTTTGACTATATGAAATACTATGAGTCATGTATTGTATTTATCAGTTTTTTAAAATGTTATTTTTATTTATATGAATTTCTACATTTTTTTATTAGATCATAATTATTGTTTCATATGTGCTTGTATTTGTGATATATGTGCGTGTACGTGTTAATATACGCATGTGAATTATCTAACTAAATGTTGAAGTAATTATGTGTAAATTGTACATCCAACATGAAAGCTAATTGTATTCGATTATAGGCAAACAATCAATTTTGCGAACAGTATGAACGAACGGTTGATTGTGTACGTATTGACTAGAATATTCTATTACCTTCATACGTGTATACACACAGACATTTGGCGCCAGTACATCTCAGCCTACACTAGACATCAATTCTTCCACGCACGCCACACGACTTGTGACTGTCTCCCGCACCTATAAGCTTAATTCAGCCACTTAACTCTGGTTAACACAAACGAACGACGCATTGCGGGGAAAAAACAACGATGCCAATTAATGATTGTTCCGACTAAACTGCTGGAATGTGCAGTATTAATCAATATATTTAAACGTGCTCGTTATTTTCGTCGAATATTTTAACCATAACAAATATTAATCACGAATTCGTAATGACGTTGATGGATCTGTACATATGTATGAATATCATATAAATGAAATTTTTGGAATCACGTCAAGTTACACCTTTGAAGTTGTTTGATTATAAGTTTGCAATTGAGCATGTACACATACACACACTCACACATATGCATATAAAATAATTAGAACAAGTTTTGATGCTTCTTACATTTGCTACAAGATTTAATATTTTGCTTGGTGAATTAGCATGTTGTGATAGATGTAAGTAACCTGTGTAGTCTTTTTAAATACAAACTTATATATATATATATATATATATATATATATATATATATATATATATATATATATATTGAATATATTTCATGCTTGTCTAATTTTAAAACACCAGTAGTCTGATCAGAAAATTGTGAGTGTATGTTTGATTTATTTATTTAATTAGTATGTTATGGTATATTTTTTTGATCTGTTTAATAGTTCAACTATAATATTTATTAATTGTATTAAGTTGTGTGTATCAACTTATAAAATATGAGTATTTTTTGTAGCCAAAGAAAAACTACATGCCTGTATATAAACACAGTATCTTTTATATGTTGTAATATGTTTCAATCTTACAATCTAGACAAAACGGTTCTACACATCTGACTCATATATTTATTCGACGATGATTTTAATTAGTTATACGAAATAAATTCCTGCTCGCATTCTTTGACCAGTTAGATGGCAACAACTACTTACGCTTAACTAATGTATTTACCCATTAAATTGAACACATAAAAATGAGTTCCATGTGTGGCCGATTACATAACTGACGTTTTAAAATTACACATCGACGCTTGTCTCTAATATAGAAAATACAGAATAGAACATATTGTTTAGTACTTGTGTCTAGGACAGCAAATTGATCAGGTGTTGAAATTAGTATACAAAAAGATCATTAATTAAAATACTTGAATGATGACATTCGTTGACAGTACGATATTTTGTTCGTTTTTTTCAACTTTCAAATTGAATGTCGTGTCTGGTCGATAAGTTACAATGATTAACGAAGACCTGTAACGTGTATTTGTGCTTTATGTCAAACAAAAGATTAATATAGATCTATCTGCTTTGACGTACCTTAAGGTGATTGGCCTTTCTTAATAGTAATTATTTAAAATATCACGTCCTATTTGTTATTTAATTTTGATTATTTTCTAAAGATGACATATGTAAATATTATGCCTAGATCATTTTTCTCAAACTTGATCTTACACAATATGTTTTTGATTTATTTTCAAATCGTTTTCAGATGTTCATTGAACGAAAGTATCTGATTTTACACAAATCAAACTATTAGTCTTTTTTTTAAATAAATTAGCAAGTATTGTTCTGTGAAATTGCCATCTTACGTCTGTCAGATCTGATTTTTTATTTTTAATTAACATCACATGTTCGATTTTATTTGTTTAATTTCTCATTTTTAATTTGCTGTTATTAATTGTGATTTTTTAAAAAGTGTCATGTATATATATACTGAAAATTATATTCATGGGGAATTTTAGAAAAAATCTTTCAAATAATTGTTGGGTATGTTGTATTATTTTATTTCTGCGAATCTTTTTGTCCGAATTCTTAATAATAATTTATTTGTGTCAAATAATACTTGGAAGAAGTAGGTCAAGAATGAAAATATGAAAGTTAACGCTATTTTTGTCAAATGTATGTATGTATGTGTGTGTCTATAATACTGGAATTTATGTACGATATGATTGTGTGTATATTTGTATAGATAGATGAATACAATGATACAACTAGTTCGTGCTAACATCAATAAGCCTAATTATAATTGCACGACCCGATGTAAATCGTTGACATAGCAACTAGTTAACCTGTAGCGACACCGCGGCAACGTTGCCGTCATCAGTGCACACGTGCATCAACGCTGATCGCCATCTTGGCCGTCAACTGCTCCAACCGCACGTCTCCGCGGCCATCCTTCTTGAGTATCAGAGCGTTGCGGATGCCATTGTCATTGGGATGGATGGGCCTGGTCAATAACAATTAATTACCGGCCAATTTGCACTGTTACAATGTCTGGCGCATATTCGACACGTTATCTTTAGCCACACATATCTGTCTTGTTGCGCATTCTTTAATTAAACTCGTTGAGGTGATGTAAATAACTGATGGAGAACGCAGACACCACTTGAATGACATCATATGTATTATTAGTGCGTGTTGCGGGTTCTCGAATGAAATGAATGCTGTACTGGTCGACGATTGGAATTTTATTAATTTGCTTGTGTAAGAGGTTATTTGGGGGTTTTTGTTGTTTCGTTCGGCAAGGTTGAGCATTCGTGTTTTTCGCCACGGTGTATAATTCATTCAGTATTTTCATCTACTACAAAACAACTATTAAGCTTTAAATAAACTCGACTCTTCATGTATTTAAAATTAAATAAAAGCATTCGTATCTTCAAACAAAAAAATGTCCATTAATTAATTTACAATAAACTGAATATTAATATTAAATCATTGAAAAAATATTTAATGAAAGTTTGTTTAAATGAACAAAAGACTTGAATTGTTGTTTACTGAAATTTGTTAAAAAATATTTGCAAAATGATTTATAAATATAGATATGTGTGATTTATTGATATCGTAATTATTTCGTGCTGTTTGAATATGAAAAAAAAACATTAATATAATTATTTTTATTTTAAAAGCAAGCACTTAGTCTTGTCATTTTTAATCTATGTAATATTTAATTTATCATCATTGTTCATTTCTTCAGTATTTTCTACGACACAAGTTTCAATTCATAGCGTTTCGATATTATTTCTTATATTTTTCTATTCGGTCGATTTTCGTCGTTCCAAAAGCACTATAAAAATAGGACACCGACATTAAAAACATCCAAGCATTAAAACATTTGTATGAACGAACGTACTCAGAAAAATAATAGACGGTAATGGTTTATCTTTTTTTCTCTCCAGTTATCATTTATATCCCATTAAGAGACGCGAAAGCAAACATTTTCTTCATCGCATAGCACAAAGTAAACCGCAGCGTGTCCACACATTGCTGAGTGATTTAAGTAGTGCTGCCCGCGTTATAAAAACGCATGTCACCATATTTCACGTGTCGCGAAGCCTTTTACCGGGTCACTTGGTCCGCAGCAGCTTCTGATATATGATTTCTTTTGACCTTCTCGCCGACTGCAGAATGCATTCATCCCCTTTCGTGAAAAGGCGGACTCGTGGGGAAGCTCTATTTATTCCGTACTCGCCAATACTGTCTACTTTACGAACGAACTCGTAATAATGTTGTTGTGATCATGCTTTTGATGATGATGATGATGTCATGTGTCAAAATTATGTAATATGTGTATAATAAATTGAGTGAGGCTCGTCGTTTCGATGAAATTATCTTTTGTTGCATATTTTCTGTTGTATGATTTTATTCTGTTTCGGAATCAGCAAAAAAGCCAGTACTGAAAATTCAATTCATTTTTATATTCTCTTGTATATGTATTTATATAGAAAACATTGTTAATAGATTTTTGTAAAAACATTTATTATTAAATAACAATTTTCATTATATTAAATAAAATCATGATATATTTACGTATTTTTGATTTTTATTAAAATTTTGGTACTATATAATTTATATTAATCAGTGAATTATTTGAATTTATATTGAAAATGTTATTTGAATGAGAACATTTTTTATCGATTAGTTATTTATTCATCTAATAAGTATTTTTCATTTATTATATTTAAATCAGTTTTGATACTTATTATTTTTATATAAAATTTGAAAAATTAGTAATATTTTTAAAAACAAATAAGTGCAATTCAAACACACACACACACGATTATGTAGGGCTATCCAAATGTGACGCCTAGGTTTGTGTTTTATTAAAAATAAACTATACACATGTTTTTTTAATAAAACACAAATCTAAACGTCACATTTGGATGACTTATATTTCCACAAGCAAGTGTAATTTTTGTTTAAAAAAAATGTTATAAGCAACGATTGTAGATAAAGATTTTATGTTTTCTTTTTTAATCTGCGTGTTTGTCGAATGATTTTTTTTAATTCGATATTATATACATATGTTTAATGTTTGTGTACTCGTATGCGTGTATTAAATAATGCATTAATATTAAAATCATCGTACATTACGAATCGCTGATTGATGCGAAGAACTAACTTTCAAATATATGCAAGTCAAGATCGGTTCTTCGTGTCGTTGTGCATGCTCGTTCATCTTGAAATTTTAGAACCGACAAGTCAAATAAATATTCTACCTATCCATAATAAACATATCAACACGATAGCGTGATATATCCGAGGGACCGGTAGATTGTTTATCAGCACAACACCCATATACGTAACGTATTTATCTGACGCCCGTGTCTGGTGTGGATGTTCCTCCTTGCCGCCATGTTGTGTTCAAACACTTGACATGATTAATCGTTGTAGTCCTGCTGCCATTAGCAAACCTCCACACATACCGGCCGGTGAAAGCAATGATGCTCGTGATCAAGGTAATGGAGAGCGATATATAATAATACCGTTCCACGATGACTGCGTCCCGTTTCTGTAGATCTTCAATATGTTGTGCAGCAGTATCGGTTGTAGATTGTCCAGGTACGCTAGATTTATCCGCTGATAAATCAGTGATGATATGGCTTCATATATTCATTTCTTTCTGATTTGTTGTTGGTTTGAAATTAATGTACTTGTACGTTTTTGTGGAAATGTCAAACATTTATTTTTATTTATGAGATGTATCAACGATATTAAAACATAACGGTTAGATTAATGACATGTTTATGAAATTTTTGTCTAGTTAGTAAATGGTTCGCATATTGGAAAAATAGCAAATTCTCAAAACATTCATCATGGAATCGATATTGTTATCGATATTTATAAAAATTACACGAATCGTTTTTAAAAATATTTATAGTTTTTTTATTCATTTAATTTGCAGATTACAATTATAGTTTGATGTTGTGACTAAATTCAATTTTATAGATTAATTCTCTTCATTTCAAATAACTGATTTATATCTTTGATTTAATTAATCATTAGATGAAAGGTTATATATTAGAAAAGTTTAAGATTTTTATTTATTATTTTATTGAGAATTAGACAGATAATACAATCATTTTTTAAACACCAAACTATACTGAGTTGAAATGTCAAAATGAGCTTTAAAAAAATTCAAACTTTCTTATTGAAGAACCTTATACAATTATATTTATATCAATCAATCAATAGTACTTTATATCTTACTATAAAGAAAATGGTAAAAGTTTTATATTTTAGTATAATTAACTGTATTAAAATAATATATTAAAAGAAACGAATCCCTTAAATTATTTTCTACAGTTTCTTATTTGTAAAAGTTAAATGAACACTCGTGTTTATAAATATGCATTTCTTAATTTATAATTTTCCGAATATGATAACATTTAAACACGTATAGCACGAATTAAGAGGGAAAAAAACTGCCAGACTGGAACATTCAAATGTTGTAAAAGAATTCAAATTTGTTAATGTGATATATGTGACATGTGTATATGTGTACATGTCTACTTTATTTGAATTATACGCTACGTACAAATTCATACATGCATTCATTTAAAAATAAATACATTGAAATTACGCTTGCATAGCGTACAGAGAAACGCACGTTGAAAAAAATCACTTGAAACTTAAAACGCCCACTATCGTGTTTACAATTCTGTTCATATTTGAGGTGTGAAATGTATTATATCATACCTAAATGATTTATTTCGTATTTATAATATTATGGTTAAATTCGGTCATCGACATCGCTGTGTATACGTTTTTTTTAATATACATATATTTATATTAATTTATCTTGTTGGATGTATGACATAAAACGAATTTTATGAAATAATATCATGTTTATATCATAAATTTTGCGAAAAATGTATATCTTTTAAAAATATTTAATTGTGTGTGTTAAATATTATAAATGTTTAAATCAAATGTAAATATATCTAATTTAAATATTTTATGTTGTACTTTTTTGTATATCAAGAGAAAAGATTATAATTGTGTGGTTTTCCTTAAATCACTTAATGAATACAAATATCGTATTTAAAAGTTACATTAATATGTAAAAAAAAATATTACCCATATTCACAAATGAAAATATGTATGTTTTTTGGCATATGTTTGATTTATCGAATTGACATCTTTGAATAATTTATATCAAATTAATGGTTTTCAAGATCGTAATTCAAATATATGGAATAAAAAATTATATTAAAATATCTATATATATTTGAATAATTATTTATTATAATTCATATATATTTGTATTGTATTATGTGTCTACTTTTCGATATATTAATATTTTATTTTTGTGTTAGGTATGTTCGTTCATTAATATTCATCTTCATGTTATGAATAAAAATATTTATATGACATTTAGTGTAAGTAAAATGAAATTAAGTTAATATAAAATAAATGTATTTATATATACAAATATATAATTGACATTTTAAAGAAATTTTACAAGTACAACCCCAAATAAATTTATAAACAATTACGTTTTAAATTACTCGTTATTATCACTTTTTGCTTTGAAACTGCGACCAAATCACTTTCCCACAAATGAACTATTATACCAACACCACAGGATATAATTGAACACTTTTTTTAATATGTTGTGGTGTTGGGGTGGTGGTTCGTTTGTGTACTTGTTATTGTTATTTTTTTTTATTTTAAGTAACTCATATATAAATAAATATTTTATTGATATTTGTATATACATTTTTTTGACAATAATTTTTTAATTCTACATATCGAATATTATATATAATTATTTTTTAATCTAATTAGAAAATTATTATTTTTAATTTGTATAATTAATCTAGTTAGAAATATATTTTATTTCTTTTCCTAATTATTATTTAGTAAAATATTATTAGTAATATTTTACTGAATAATAATTCAAAATAGAATTAAAAAATGATTTCTAATATTTGTTATTTTTAAAATAGTCTTTTATGAAATTAAATTTAGAACAAATTAATATTATTTGATATAAATTAGTTGTATACAAGTAATTTTGTTAGTGGTGGAGATACATAAAACTGAAAATGTTTTTTTCGTCTTGATTTATTATTTCCTCATCTAATATTATTCATACGTATAACTTTCTTACACGACAAACGTGCAAATAAAAATATTAATTTAATCGTCCATTTAAATAGAGCCGTACCGACAGAACGTATTCATTAAACTGATATATTTAGATTTTTAGAGATATATTTTATAGTTAGTTGACATTCATTCAAAGAAATTTTTAAAAATATCATATTGAAATTATATAAACCATTATTTGTTTTTAAACAAGTATAATTGATTTTTCTTAGAAAATAATGACTTGAAATTATTTATGTACATATGTTTATAAATCTGAAATGAAGCTTGACATTCTTATTTGTATAGATTTTTGTATAAAGTACAGAACTAAAATATTCCAACGAACAGCTGATCGATCGAGTATCGTACAAGAGATTATGCACGCTTCAACAAAAACCAAAGAGTTGTGCTCAAACGATGCTCGTATCAAAATTATTGTATTGAATGATCAAGTTTCGCAATTGTTAGTATTATCAGATACGACGTTTGCCTTTTTTCTGTGTAATAAACCGATATCACCGGTTGAGTACACCTTTTATTAGACTCGATATTCACAAGACCCAGGAGAATGGTAACATAAGTTCTGTGAGCTTTTATACAATTGCGAAAATGTAATGCACTTACCTGTTGTGTTTTCTATGTGTATGTATGTGTGTGGTAAAAAAGAGAGATTGTGTATGTGTGTATAAGAGTATATATATATATATATATATATATATATATATATATATATATATATATATATATATATATATATGGAATGTTTTTCGTCTAGACAATAATTACAATTTCCAGAATTGTTTATAAACTCGTTATTTTTCCAAATTACACAAAACTGATAATCAGATTACACAAGTGTTTTGACAGCGCACAGACAAAATATCATTCATTAGAATTTTTGATTCAAATCCCACAAGTAAAGCCACGACACAGCAATGACGGATTGTGGTGTAATGCATGGGCATTGTAATCTGCGCACGGGGATTTGTTGTGAAGCTAAGCGTGTAAATGTCACGAGTTACCTATGCGTACGAGTGACACACACATACACCACATGTGACGGGAACAACAAAACCCCGTGCTTTGTCAACCGTCTTTCCGAACGTGCCTTTTTTAACCCTTTAATCTCAATAAATTTTATATCACGCGATGGAATGTAATTTTTCACCATTGGGTGTTTCTCTAAAAAAAAGAATTTGTTTATCTCAGAAAGTAAAATTAGTGATTTTTAATTTCAGTAATCTTTTTTTAAAAATCTGTTTGTCCATACATTGTAAATTACAAGTTTTCAATTACTTAAAATCTTTAAAATAACATTGTTCAGCATCTATTACTTATTTATATAACTTTGATAGTAATTAATTTCATTGATTTTGACTCAACCACATAAATTACTTTTTAAAATCATTTAATTGCAATTTTTCAGTTGTCATTCAGTCGTTATTAAAGCTCAAATATTTTCAATTTGTGGATATTTGTATTTATTAATTTCTGTATTTTTAAATACGATTATTATCCTTTAAAAAAAATGATATATAACATTATCCTATTTTATGATCAATTTCCATAAATTATTTTATTTCTTACTTTTCTATGAACAAATTTTAACGATTATGAAGTTTCAGTTGAAAATTAAAATAGATAATCAGTTACGAGACGTTTTAGTCAAAAAAATTTTAGTGCTGTTTGAAGCTATGATACAGATTTAGAAGCAAATTGGTATTTATTTAACTTTTTAAACATTACACGCGTCATATAATGCTGCGTCAGTGTGTTGTTCCATATTCTTCAGTCATAAAACTCTTAACTGGCACGGTATGTACTTAAGTAAATATATGTCATGCCAAGATTTGGATTTTTCCCTTGGATTTTAGTACATTTTCAAGAAATTGAGCATGCAAATTATCCTTGAATACATGGTTAGACATTTTTTTTTAAATAATTTGTCTGAATTCTTCTATTTGAATCGGAATTATTTGTTAAACTAATTAATTAATAATTGTTTAACAAATGATATAGATATGTTTTATTAGAGATTATTTACGATAGTAAACAGATTTAATTTTAATTTTATAATTTTCCAGTTATAAAATCATTTATTTAGTTAACATCATATTTGAGTAAAAAATTGTTTTACCAATTATTTAAAATGTAACATTTAGAGTAATTATCACATTGTGTATTGTAAAAAATTAAACAACATGCAATTGAAATAGAATATTGTTGACATTGGAATCACAAACGTTTTAAATGTTTCAAGTAACAACAACGTTATTTAAATGATACATTTCATCGAATCTATATTTCAATCATTTAAATGCATCTGTTGACAAACACATACAAGAATATATATATATAAATGTTTGTATGTATGTTTTATGTATATATAGATTTGAGTATACGTATACTTAGTACAAATGGATTAGTACAAATGGATTTTACCTGACAGCAGCACCAATGTCAAATGCAAATATGTGTGTATGTCGGCGAGCTATATGAATTGTGCGACGTAAACCCCGTATTTTATGACCTGCCGCATTTTGTAAACGTTGGCCAGACACTATTAGATACTAGTATGCAAATCTGCTTGAACAGAGCAGACAATGCGAAAACAGATTCATGTAGGAACATAAAATATTACTCGTGAGTGCAATATGCAACTAATATATATATATATATATATATATATATATATATATATATATATATATATATATATATGTTGTTATACCTGTGATTATTACAAATAATTTATTTACCAGAAGAACGTATATTTCAATATTATGGAATAAATGCATTTTGTACAATAACAAATATTGTATATGTATATATAACTGATTTATTTCCAAGCTCATGAAAGCTGCTTGATGTATATATGTATTTTTAAATAATATTAAAAATTATCTACACAAATTGTAATATTCTCAAAACGTATTTAATTGTATACATATTCCCTGACGCGTTGTAATATATCCCTTTAATATTAATTATCACTACTTAATGTGTATAATAAAAAAAATCTTCAATATCATAACGGATTAATCCCGTAGCAAAAATATACGCTCAATCAAAACACACCCTTCGTTTTATAATAACAGAAGAAAAATAGGTACGCCACCCTTATTGTACTTAGTATTACGTACATTGTGCATAAATGAAAGGTATTGTCCTGATCTAGGTACACACATGCATGCACCTATTGGCAACCCCACACGTCACGCGTTTTAGGTGCCAGGGGGTGTAATACTGATTGTACCCTCGCTATCCAACGACGTCATGCCGTCGCGGCGTTAGCGTCGTGTTTAAGCCGAATTGCCCTGAGGCGTCCATGCGTACACAACGTCACCGTCAGTCATCCCCGTGACAAACATCCCCACCCAGATCGACCACCTAACCCTATTCGAATACCATATGCATGGTAGTGTGGTGGAGGTAATGCGCGTGCTCGTCCATTGTCCTCCTCGTGACAATAATAACAACGCGAAATTCGTGAGAATGGAACTTGGACGATTCATAGATGAATTATGGAAATCAATTGTGAGATTCAATTCTGAATGCACCGTTGTCGAGGTAATAGTTATTTTTGGTGAGGTTTTTGCTCGTGGCCTATTTTGTAGGTAGTTTCAATAGATTTTTTTCATGTATTAAGTTTTGTTTGGCAGTAATATAGTCAGTTATTATTTTTTGAAATATTATTTTTGATTTATATTATTTAATAAGTAGATATAGTCGAAGGATGAAAAATATTTTAGTTACATAAAAATTGTAGTCTATTCCATATTTTTTTTAAAAAACTTAACTAAGATTTACTTAGTCTGATATATTTTTATTAATAACTGAGCATTACAAAATTCTTTTAATAGTAAAAATGTCGATTCTTTGGATATTCGTTACAAAACCTTGAATAGTTTTCGTTTATAAAGTTAAGAAATTTTAAAAAGATCAAATCTTTGTATTTATTGAGAGATTTTGAAAAAATTAAAACAGAACTATGTATAAATATATCTACATATAATAATATTAACATTGAACTTTTAAAATTTGCCAATACTTTGAAATATGTTCGAATTGCAATTATTAATGAATAACGTTGTTGTTTGTTAAAAGCTTCATTAAATGTTTGTAAATTATTGAATGGAAAAATAACGATTTAAATAATAAATATTTTTAATCCTTGAATTGTCAATGAATTCGGAATTATTTTTAAATTTATTTTTGGTAAGTGTCCAAATTTAAAACGAATTTCGTATGTAATGAAATAATTCTACTACTTTGTCTTTCCGAATAAAATTATAATAATTAATTAGTTATTATCAATTCAGGACAGTAATTGAAATAGCGTTGTATAATATAAATAAAAAGGCGTATATATTCGTTTCATTAACATTCTTTAATACATAATTAGTTCGTATTTCAGTTGATACATAAACTGTACACTAAATCCTCATCAGAAACATATCAGACGTGTTAAATTTTTAAAAGAGTACCCAAAATGTCCGATCCGACAGTAAAACGCTCACTAAAAAATTTATTCACAATGACATATCAAGTTACCCTTACTTACCGTTAAAGTCTTGGAGCGCGTCGCTCGTAACGAGACTATCCGCGCATCAGAAGTATAAAGAGCGCTCGTTAGAACCGCCCGAGAGGATTTTTATTAATGTACTTTCTTCGTTAAAAATAAGTGCTTAATATTTTACACGTCGCCTGCAAGTTTGTTTCATGTCTGCTGCGTCTCACCTAGCCGTGTTCTACCTCGGGCCAGTGCGACAGTTTTTTATTTATTACCACCCAAATTAAAACTTTTTAATTAAGGATCTAGTCATTTTCCTTCGTCCCGCCGTCCTCTTTGTCTGTCTAGTACAATGTTTCCATTCTCGTCATCATAATACCTTAGTTGTTCACACATATAACCTCTTTTTTAAAATCGTTCTCTGTCTCGGTCGCTTCTTAAGTACTCGTCGTCATTGTTTTTTCTCTCTCGAGTTAATTCATTTAAAACAAATTGAAAGTATACGGGTTTTCTTTAATGTGCTCCGTAATCGTATTTACGAGATGTAAATTATAGATCATTCTCTCATTATACGTGCGGGGGATAAATAGAAATAGCAAGTATTGTGCCAAAACAATAGCTATATATTAGATTTAAAAGACTGTCAAGCGTCAAAGGCGCCAGTTCGTTCCGCTCGTGTTATGCTGTTCTTAGGCGTCTAATTAAGACATTGACAATCTTTACTCAACGACATAACTTTGAAAATTATTAGGTTTAAATAAAGATTTAATGGCGATTTTACGCGACATCTTCAAATTCCTAATCTCTCACACCATACACAAATATATATATATATAAACATGTCAGGACATTATTGAACTATTAGCATTAGTTTTAAATTCTTTAAAAGTATTTTAAATCCTTACGATTTTTTTTCAGTCAAATCACTATAATTTAAAATAAAAACTTAAATTCGTTTGTAATTCTTACTATTGATGTTTTAAATATTTCTATCTTCTTTTTAATACATTTTTAGATAATATCATGCTAAAAATAATTGATAAAAATATTTATATTTTTTTTAACAAAATTTTATTAAAAAAAAATTATAAAATTTAATCTGAATTAAAAATTACCTTCTTTCTTTCCTTTATTATATGACTGTTTGTATGATGCAAATTTTCATTTCCAAAAATAGCACAGAATAAATAAAACTTTTACAAATAAACAATGTCTCGTTTATATTATTGTCAATTTAATTTTTACTTTGTTTGTTTTATTGCTATCTAAGTGATAAACAGACATTGTACTAAACACCACACCAAGACAAAAAAAAATATGTTAATTATTTCATTTCGGTTACGTTCATCTTGATAACAGTATAAATAAATACCTGTACAAAACCACATCCGTATCCGATCAGTTATTTGGCTTAAAAAAAAACATGACGCGACGAATTGTACACACGTTTTCGTAATTCCCTCCCCCCACTCGAAAAAAAAAACAGTTTTACCAGTATCAGATATCAACCGGCACACCACAACGTAATAGCGACGAGTCGAACATGTTCCAGTCCACCTCAAATGTTTGAATTAAAAAGTAAAAATTGTCTGCGTTTACTAGTCTATCGGGGTGGTAGATGAGAGGAACGCTTATGGTGGTGGTACACCAAGCAATATAAAATACTGTACTTGGAATCGCGTTTGAATTCTGTTACGATAACGTTTAATGAGGCTATTTACATACACACATTTATATATATATATATATATATATATATATATATATATATGAATTTAATTAAAATATTCAACAAAAATAAATAATAAAATTATATATAAAATTTTGAAAACAGAAAAATATTTTTTTAAAATTAATTATCTTGTATTCCAACTTATTTCATAGATAATATTTTTTAAAAAAAAATAGACAATGTTTTTTATGATAGAAAATATACCATTGATAAAATACCACATTAAAAATAAATGGAGTCAAGTTAATATTTATTTTTGTATCCAAATAATATTTTTTTATGTTTAAGGGATATAATTCTATTTTATATTTTTTAGATGTAAATTTCATGTAATTAATTTTTTGTTAACTGTTATTAATTAATCATAATAACCATTGAAATCAATGTCACTTTTAGTCATTTTTAGTTTCTTAATGTATTGAATGTTGATTGTAGAAACAATGCTCATAGTTACTTAAATGTCACTTATGATCTTTACATAATATATTTTATATAATTTAAATGTGAATTAAAAATAAAATTCAAACATGTGTGCCAATTTATCTTGCGTGTTGATACACACATTCCTCGTCTGATCCGTTCTTCACTATACATTATCATTACAAATGATTATCCCTGTTGAAAAATATGTACAGATCGGTATGCAGTAAATAACATAACGATGTAATGTATGTAAATTCAGTCGCGTAGTATAACCAAATCGCCCAGTTAGTGTACTCTCTGTTCACAAAGGTAGACTGGGGCCCGGTCGGCACGGCCTGTCCGCTAGGTGGATATATTTGTGTCATTATTGACTTTGGGGATTTGCGCGGTTGTTTGCACGGCCATTCACTCTTTGCGAAATGGAGTTTACAATTTGCTCGTTGCAGGTTAGTCAACATGGCCCATCTGCCGTCGCAACCTTCTGTCTGCAATACACGTCCGCGATGTTATTATTCTCGTCCCCCATGTTATAATACTAAATTTTTAAAACGAGATTTTATTTTTCAAAATCAAACTCAAGCAAGCAGGGATTTAATTGAAACCTTTTAACCTGTTTTGTTTACCTTGTGTATTCGTGGTTATGCAGAACGATATTTTTATTATTACTTTTTTATATTCTGACAATCCATCGAACTAATATATATTTAACTGAGAATTGGAGTTTGTATATAAAAAAGTTCTTTTTTGTAAAATTAATATGTTGTTTTTTCCAACACTTCATTGTACATGTTTCATCAATTATTAAAATCACCTTAAAATATATTTTTTTTAGAAAAAGGACACGTATCCTTTTAGCTAAAATGTTAAATTGATTTTAATTAAACAGTACGAAACCTTTTTTCGAAACTTCTATACTAGTTTTTATATATCGTTTCGTTCGCAATTAAAAATTCAATGAGGTATTTTAATTAATTATTTACTGAATGTATTAATGATGCAAAATTCTTATACATTATCTCTTCCTACGTTCTATTTAATAATATACATTTATGTGTGGATATATATTTATATATACAAAGATTTTTATTAAAAAAATAAGTTAAGTTTGTAATTAAAATGTTTATTTAAATTACTATAGAACTCTATTAAAATGTTTTTTATTGGCGAATTAATTTCATTCGAATGGAAATTTTATACGATCCTTATTTGATTTTCTTCAGTAACTGACTTTCCTATTGCGTGTCGAAATCGTGTAATAATATTCGTTGATCGTTTCATCAGCTCCTGTTATAAATTCGTCCGTGTGTTTTATATCGTAGGCGAAAAATGTTTATTCTTCGGTATCAAAAAGTTTAGCGTAGCATTTATGGCATTTTGCATTAAACCTACTGCCTCACACCTAACATCATGTTTAGATTCACAATAAAGTTAGGTTATTCGGCGACGAAAAAAGCCTTTCGAGATTTATATACATTTTTCAACACAATAAACGAGATTCCGACAACGACCCCAAATCCGAATCAGTCACGACTGACTCTAACAGGGCATCAGTACGACGGCCGGGACGGACACAATGAATATTTATAGCGGGGACGCATTTCTCGTACACAATAGTGTTTTATATCCACTATATCTTCCCCACCGGACAAATTTCCACGCAAGATAGATAGGTAACGTTGAAATAACAACTGGAAAAAGTAAATGCGTGCACGGTTCAAGACAATGCTGTTGCTCGAAGGTAAATCCCTGAAGTGCGTTCGGAGATTTTTTTACCCCGTTTAAGACATTGTTTGCATTTATGCCAATTTTATCAATTTATTATTTGCTTAAAAGCTGTCGGATTGTCGTTCCATACAAGTATTTTATTTGTAAATTAATTGAACGTTTCGTAGTAAAATAAAATGTTTAATATCACGAAATAATATTTTCAAATGTCATTTTCTTGTTAAAAATTCTAGATAAATTTAATATTTATTTATTTTACTTGGAAATATTTTTTATAATTTCTAATATCTATTCGATTTCAGCAATAATTTATGAATGTCTTTTTTAATTGTTAAATAATTCAATTTTTGAAAATCCTAGAATAATTCAATAATTTTTTCTCTGTGTGTGCCTTTTTAAATAATTAAGATAAATTTAGTAAATCAATGTTTCTTTCTAATCCATTATATATCTTAACATGAAATTTTGATTCTATTTTATTTTTAGATCAAAATAATCTATATTAGACAGTTTTTAGAAATGGAGTAAAATGGTAAATATATATTTTTATATTTGAGTACTTCATAAGTTATTTTTAATGTTTGATATTTTTTTTTTGATTTATTTTTCAGATTTAAGTAAGTAATTTATTTTTAATCAACCTGCAATAGATTATGATTTTTTTAGATCAATTCATAAAAAAATTAATAGCTGCTTGTTCAACCCTTATTCAGTAATCTTAAATAGAATTTTTTTTAAAAAAGAACTATATTCTTTATTCTTGTTGATTATTTATTATCCATCAATGACAACAAATTAGTAATGACCTATCGATACACTTAAACAATAACCGGCTGATATACGTTTGCCCTTGGTGTATAAGTACGAGGAGCAATGACACTTAAGCTATGTAAGTTCTACGAAGCACATCTCACAAACATCAATTGTTTAGTAATAAACGTATCATCTGTGTATCAATTTATTTATATTGTAGACAATTTTATTTTTATTAGATGTTATTGTAATCATGTTATTTATATGAGTGGGTATGATTTAATTGACGAGTAATTACATTCTTGGTTCTTCTATCATAATCAATCTACGCATATCAATCGTTCTTCTATTTATATCTCGACTCGTCGTTGATATTGTAATATCGAGGTCTCTATTTTTTCCATATATTTAAAGGGACATGCTCAGTTAGAAAAATCGAAATTTCGTTTCAAATCAATATGTCGAAAAATTGATCGTTCGAGAGGACTACATAATTTAATGTATCAAATAAATCTTCTACATTTTTTGATTTCATAAGATCCGAATCTGAGCAGTAGTGGTCATCTCAAACGTTTTTTTTTTAATGACTATCTTTTTTATTTTTAAATATTTTTTATTGAAAAAATTATATAATCTTTTTTTAAATATACGTTTTTAGATATCTGAATATCTGTTGAGAAATGTTAGTTCTTGAAAAAAATCCCAAAAGTTACGTTTTTTTGCAATCTTTTGATTGAGCATAAGTCTTTAAAACAATACTATTTTGTTAAATATATGTAGATTTTGAATCAAAATAAAATTGATTAGATCGATCCAATTAGAATAGAAAAAATAAATGTGTTGAAAAATAATATGTGTATAAATAATATGTTTGTGTGTGATTTTCTTTTTAAAAAAATCGATACATAGAAAAAACTATAAAGACAAATAAGCAATTTATTTGAAGTTATTGATCAAGTATAGACCGATAATATGTTATCTATATTCGTCTAGATTTAAATCCCCCAATATGTGTTCTCGGATTGAGGTAAATCGACATCACGGTTCGTGAAAATTCACCTTTCTCGACGTGGCGTCGTGTTTCCATTTGCTCCTTATTGGCTAGTTGGGTTGCTGGACGTGACTCGTATTCGTATTCTCGAGAGACCGCGATGTGTTACGTACCTGTTTCTAGAATGTCTATCACGCTCACCTTTGATGTTGTGTTTTACCTTTTCGCTTTCTTATCGACGAACCTTCCCCTGTGTCGTTTCCGAATCGTGTGCGCACTATATATTTTCAGATATTTTTTTTTATTTGTAAGGTTTTATTATTTTTCGTTCCGTGATGCCAGATTGCTTGATTGTATTTTTTTTAGAACCACAATCAGAAAATTGTATTAAATAAATTATGATGTTTAATTAGAAATTTATGTAGGGCTTTCCAATAAACTCTTCAGAAATTTAAATCGAAATAAACCAAAAAGTATTTAATTAATTAGTTATTTACTTATTTTATTTTCAAGCATATTCTATAGCATTAATGATGGAACACATATTCACTCATATGACTAGCACGACTTCACTTAAAAGGGGGTATTCTAGTCTAGACGCACGAATTTTAGGTGTTTTTTCGGGCGCTATAAAAAAAACAACAAATATTTTTACTATTCATTTTTTATCAGTTATTTATTGACATTTTAAGAGTATAAAAAAGTATTATTAAAAATAAAAAATTCAAAATTGAAAAAGGTACAGGCTGGCAAAGTGGGGGCTCGAAAAAAAGGTGTCTCCTGGTTGACGTGGTTCCAACCCTTCCGGTCATCGGAAACAAATTTTTTTTTGAAATTATTGATAAAGAAGGTTGTAGTAGTGTTTCCGCTTAGAGAAATTAAAAAAAATATGTTTTTCGCAAAATGGCGACAGTGTGAAAAAACAGTCATTTTTTTGGCCTATTTTTTCAACTTTCGAAATTTTTTAAAAATAGTAAAAAAACAAAATTTTAAAAAAATTCTAGGCGGGGGCAATCGCTGTTATATTGAGAAGCTCTGTACCAAATTTCCAGTAAATCGGTCGATTAGAACTTGAGATATCACGTCAACCGTGTCGAAAAAAGTAGTTTCGAAAAAAACGCGTTTAAAGTTGATTCGTTCCGGCCAGACCGGATTGGTTGGCGCGTCACAAAAATAGCTATAACTCCGAAAATAATTCGAATTTCGAAAAATCCTCTTAAAGACATATTCTTAAAGGTCTAAACTTTGAAAATATGTAAAAAAAATAATCGATTTTTTTCGAAATTCTAGACTAGAATACCCCCTTAACACAGTGTATTCGTTTAATCCAATTTTTAGTCTTTCTTTCACATAATTTAATTTTTCATATTTTAATACTTGTGTTGTTTATGGTTTATCAGCATAAACCAAATTTCACATAACCCCACAGAAAATAATCCAATGGAATTAGATCATATGATCTTGGTAGCCAATTGATAAGTCCATTTCGTGAAATAATGGGGTTATTAAATTTTTGTTTCAATAAGTCTATTGAAATTTTTACATTTTCTAAGTGTTGTAGTGTCAAACATTCCATGATAATTTGCTAAATTATATCAAGAAGAAATGTTAAAATGAGCTTAAAAAAATCAAACAGCTTTAAAAATTCTGATATTCTTATTGGAAAACCGTATACATCTATTGAAAAAATATATGTAACTATATTTTAAATATTTCTTTATTTTAATATCTTTTACAATTGAAAGTTGAAAATTTCGATTACATCTAATATAATTGTTTTTATTAGATTTATGTATCAGTTGAAGGAAAAAAAGTAGATAGTAATAAATTTTGCATTCGTTTATGAAAACGTTATCGTTTAACTATCTGATACAAAACTGTCTAAACAGAAATTATATTCTTGAGAGAGCAATTATTAACGCAATGTTTTGGATTGAAATACAACTGACACAATCTCACCTTAAACGTTCCCATAATAGTTATCATGTGTACTAGGTATGAAATATCATTCACATATCATGCTTTTGTATCATATTCATATATACGCTTTAGGGAACTGCGGTAGAAAACATACTAAACGTAAAATTATATATATATATATATATATATATATATATATATATATATATATATAACTGTATATACATGTATATATACACACCTACAAATGTACACAATCACCTATCTCCATTACATATGTTGTATATATGACTGTTGTGTGTGTACGCCTGAAGCGGTTGTGTTTATCTGTAAAATAAAATGCCAGTGCCGGGAATGAATTCAGTAATATATGATCCCAGGTAAGCGTTGTTTATGTTCACTGAAACGAGATTGCACTCCCCAAGTAATGTTTGGTAGAGACGCGAAACAAGAACCTCATACCGATGTTCACGGATGTGTTGTATGCACATTGCGATCAGCAAATTGCGTTGCAAAACGATTGAGATGTTTCGCTTGTTATGTATCGGCTACGAAAAAGAATAACGTAACCGTGGAGCATGTATTGGAAAAACTTCGTAAGTGACGATTATGTGCATTGGAGATTTATATTTATTTGGTGTACAGTCGATGTGTGCAGAAACGTTTTACTACTCGGTTCGGAATTTGTTTAGAATTTATTCGTGTTGATTTATCAATCAGATGTACGTACATTCGAACGAAATTGAAATTGATTCTACCTGGAAAATAGAGTATTTCGTTTTTCTTATATACAGTTTTTTAATAATTTTTTATGAAACTAAAAATTGTTGTTTCTTTGTATAATTATTTGTATTTAAAAAATATGATTTATATTTGTTATAAAACATATAATATATTTAATTAATTGTTGTTAAAAAATTAATGCTTTCCTTATATTTAACATTCTCCTTTTTTACGATCCAGCCTAGTGATCAATGTCCATGCCAGTTTTTTTTTACGAAATGAAGTTTTCAATTTTCTACCTAACCTCCAACTTATTGGTTTCTTCAGTTAAACATAAATTATCTCATGTATGATATTGCAGGTTGAATTTTCTAACTTTTTTAAAAAAAATAATTGAGCCCTATTCAACATCATATTTTTTCATTGAGTTAAAGTCTTTTACAAGAAATTATTTAGATTTTTGTATATCCAGTGAAAAAGACTATATAAGTATTTTCAATGTTCACTGTTATTTGAGTTTAGAGGTTTTTTGGATGTAATATACTAGACTCGTCATTTAATGAAGTGCCATAATATAATGATTGAAAAATACATTGTCATCTATTCTAAATTATTCTATTACAGAATGTATTTGTATAGATAGAAGTTTATGTAAATGTAAAAATATTAATACTTATATATAATTAAATATTCAAAATTTAAAGCATTTAAAAATAATTCCGAAAAAATAATCTTTACGAAATGTTTTACATTATAAAGTATTGAAAAGTAAAGTAATTTTAAAAAATATTCTTTTTTATACAGAAAATGTCTTTCGCACAAATTTGTATAAAATAAAATATTGAAAGAGGTGTATATATTAATATGCGTGTGTAAGTGCAATAATATTATATAATAAATATTGTATATTCATAATTCGTGTATTCATGGAAAACTCAATTCAATATTGAAATATAAAAACCTAAATACTGATAATATAGTTATGGATACGCATGCTCAATAGATTTTTTTAGTCATGTGATTGTGATAAAGTGTAGCTAATTTTTTGGATATTTTAAAATTATTTTTTATTAGTTTATTTTCAAAATTAATATATTATAAAGTGATTATTAGTGTTTTAATTAGTTGCTGTTTAATTAGTTCATAAATTTTATTAGTTATCATTAGTGTATTTGCTTTAAAATCAGTTTTTGTGTCAAGCACATTGCCAATGCAGTATGCCATAGTTTTTGATGAACCCGTTCGTCGGCTCGATGATTTTGGCAGACATGTTTGGAATTATTTAGGACCAGATTAAAATAAGGTTTGTGGAAGAATTAATAGTTTTAATATGTTGTGTATAGTACATATTTTATGTACATATGGTATAAAATATTAGTAATGGTACTGATATATATATATATATATATATATATATATATATATATATATATATATATATATATATATATATGTCTTTCCCACTCCCATTCTCTCTCTTTCTCTCTTCATATATACATATATAGTGATATTAATATTACTAATTTATTACATACATACATATACATGTTTTCAATATTATACAATATATTTTTAATGCATTTGTAGATAAATTTATTATCAAGTTGAATATTAAGTTTAGTTTACATCATTTTTTTTATATTTATGAATTTTACATTAAGTATAAAAATTATTTTAATAAAGATTCATGTGTATCATTTATAAATAAGGTTTTCCAATAAGTGTTTCATAATTTTAAATGGAAATAAAACAAAAAGTATTTAATTAATGAATTATTTTTTAATTTTATTAAGCATATGCTACAGTATTAATGATGGAACTCAATTTTACTCATATGACCACCACGACTTCGCTTGACATTAATTTTTTGTTTGTTTTAATTGTAATTGTCAATAGAAATGTTAAATTTCATTTATATGAGTATTAAATATTATATAGTGTGTTGTAAAATAGTGTAGTAAATAATTATCCTTGCGCACTAATTGATGTTAATCCGAACGTTGCGTTTTTAACTGCATATCTTAATTAAATTACCGCAATTTTCTTCTGCAATGAAGTCTCCCCCGACTAAATATATTCTCTTAATCCAACAAATCGTTGAAGACTAACATACTGGTGCATTAAGTCGCACAGTAATGTAGATAAATAATGTCCCCGACTGAACAGGTTTAATGTAACGCGTAAGTAGTTGATGTTTCAAATGCAGTACGCACTACTGCAAGAGATTAAAGTATACATCCGACTCCGTAAAGTATCAAATGCACAATGAACAAACTAAGGTATGTAGGTAAACACGTAGGTATATACGCAAAACACAGAACACAATTAATACCAGTGGCGTTATTCGTTGTCGTTCGAGGCAATGGCGATGCCGGAAGTGAAGCACCCACAAGCCAGAATGGGCGTATATAGGGGTGAAAGAAGGAGACGGTGTACAGAAAAGGCAGTTTGCCATTACCTTCCTGCAAAAACATAAACATTGCGCTGTTTCCACCGACACCGCAGTGGCTTTTTGTTTAAATGAAGCCGGTGTGCCGTTTTGCAGGACTCGATGTTTGGGATGAAAGTAATTCTCCGTGTGAATTACCTGGTAATTAACCGTGAACAGCGTTGCCACTGCTAGAGACGAAATGTTCGCAGTGCCTAACTGTTAGCGTTTACCGGTAAAATCCTGTAGAAATAACAGTCGTAACACATTAAAGTAGGCAGCGCGGTTCTGAACAGAATGTAGAGGTACACCATGAAAATTTTATCGCCGACGAAAATAATTATGTGCAGGACGAACATTAAAACGTTAGTATACTTCATTTCGAAGATTTTATTTATTAAGGTGATTCGAAAACGTACCAGAAATTCGTAACGGCGTGTTTGATGGACCAAATCAAAATTAGAAATGCGATAAAAAGAACTCGAACGACCTGGATTCGCATCATGCGTTTTACACATTCTGACTACGTAATATAACTGGACAGAAAAAAGTCAAATCGTATCGTTGTTTATAGACAGAACATTGAAAACTATGGAAATTATATTTTGAAAATAACACATTTTGTGGAACTGAGTCGTTTTTATTCACAACGCTTTATTAAATTTTCTCACTGACATAGTTTCGTTTATCTAATTTAATTATTTGTTGATATCTTTACACATTTTTTTTTTATTAGAAGCGAAATTATTAACTATTCACTCAATTAAAATATTTCTCAGAATTATTTTTAAAACCTTTATCAATTCGTTAGAATAAAATTACAAAAAAGTTTCAATTTAAAATGAAACATTATTTAATCAAAATATTTATGACAAATTATCAACTATTTCTCTAATTACAAATAATTTTAAATTAAAAAATTGTAGAAAAAATATAGAAGTGAAAAAATAATATTTGATTGATTTTTTGTTAATTTGTATTTAATTTTTTTAAAAAAAAAAACGAATTGTTATATAAAATAAATAAGAGACATAATATTATTAATTTTTAAAACTGGCTAAAGTTTTGGGAATATTATTTTATTTATTTTACATTGTATTTTTTTGCAATGGTTATTTACTCAATTGTTGATAATCTTTAAATTTGTGATTTTTATTTTTTCTTAATTTCATATTTGGAATTGGCTATTTTTACTTGTGTATTATATGTGTGTATGTATATATGTATATATATATATATATATATATATATATATATATATCCATGTTGTACTGTGTAAGTAAATAAATCCATGAATTATATGAACTCGACGTTTCACCTATAAATATTTTTCGACAAGTTGCGGTCTCTTGTTCCGATCAAATTCGAAAACAATAAAAAGATAAACGTCGTTACGAATTGAAAATACAGTCGAAAGAAACGGACACCCGATCAACTTGAGATTTACATCAGTTGGCGTACACGTGCGGTCTGAGAGCGCGATTCCAGAAGCCAGAAGCAGCAGCAAAGGCAGCAGTTGTCGAGCGACGACTGTCGTAGTAGTAGGAGGTTTGTGGGGGGAAAGAGTATGGACAGGTGCAATCAGAATTGTCTCCAGGGAGGAATGTCAGGCGTACGGAGGGTACGTCGCGGAAAACAGACAATGGATGGGGAAAGAAGGCCGCAATTTAAAATCAATACTTGTTTCTGTACGACTGTCGAATGACCCTCGTTCAAAGGTGGCATGTTGAACAAGAGAATATCTGCAGATGAAGCACTACGGCTTTGATTGAGATATTTTATAATTATTTTATTGTTGCGAAGCCGCTCTACTCGTTTTATTTACCATAAATTTCAAATTGATTACTAAGCGAGACTTTAATTGAACTTTGGTGATTGATGAACGTCACGTTTTATAATTTCTGTATATTTAGAAATTTTTGATATATATATTATATACATATATACCCAAACAAATTGTTAACTTTATTTTCTACATAAAAATATTTTTGACTGTAGAGTTAAACTTTAAAAATACTGAAATACTTGTAGTTTCAATTCTTAGAAAGAAATTATTAAAATATCTACTGGGTTATAATTTGTTATTTTTGTGTCTATATGATTTCATAAGTTGGTTTATTTTTAAAATCACTGTCTTGTATATTTCGATTTATTCCTCCACCTCATATATTTTCAACTTATCCTAAAAACATGTTTATTGAAATATAAAAAAAATGTAACGATTAAAAAATATTATTGAATTATAAAAAAATTATTAGTTATTTGAATAGTAATAGATATTAAAACGATATAAATTCTTGTACTATAAATCCAGTTATAATATTTGATTTCTATAAAATGTTTTGATAAAAAAATTACAAAGAAAAATGTAAATTCATCTTCTTTATAAATTCGCCCTCGTGTTTGATATATTGATAAGTCGATAATTTTGGATAATTAATTAAACACTTGTCAGGAAATTGAGGGATAAATTCGAATGAATAAAACCATCGATCGTCTCGAATGAATATTCGAATTCAGGTAGCCCGAAAATTTTGTGCGATAATTATCACATGACTACATCTTACGATTCGAGATCATTGCATCAAATACATTAGATCTTTCTATCTCAACATATATATTTTTCCTTTAATGATAGTTTTTCTTTTGATTTGATTCGTCCACATTCGCAGACGATCCGCGCGATACGATTCGATACCAGTGACTGCATCTATCAATCATTCCTTTATATCTGCACTGTCACTTAGTATCCCATTTCCCTTTCGCTATTTATCACGTACCGCAGTTCGTGTGTCGTACCTATAACCCATGGTGGTTCCATCGTAGATTTCACCTTTTCCGGTCGTCGTTTTCACTGTGGCGATGTTGGCCAGACAAAACACGCCTGATCCCTTCCCGTTACGTCGAAGAAAGGATCAGGTAGTATCGTATCGATCTGTCTTGTTTTTCCTCACGTGCTCGTGGTATGTATTTATCGAGAAGAAATAGGGGGAGATTAACATTGTCGGCACTTTTCAACAGAGGGTTGCTTCGAAATGCATTAGTATCGCTGTGGATCGTGAAAAGGCTAACCTGAAAATGTGAAAATGTTATATAAGTACGCATACGAATCGTTTCATTGAGAACGGTTATACACATTCTTTTACAAACACACACACATACTTGTTTATATATATATATTGAAGACATTTTTATCTACATACATTTTCATATATATCCATCGATCGGGATTAAAATAAAATTGAGAAAAATCTTATAATTCTATTTATTAGTATTAAATGTAATCAGTACTTATAGTTGTTTTCTAGTTGAAAATTATTTTTATAGCACTGAACTATTATACAATTTTGAAAAATGTCATACTTTGTTTCTACTTTTCGCCATCAAATTTATTTTTAACAATTTTTTATTTGAGTATAGTACCAGAAATCCATTTTACCTTTTCTGATCTCTACAAATATTATTTACTAATTATTTGTTATATATTGTAAAGTTATAGATATGTCTTCAGAAATATTTTCAATAATTTTGATTTTGTAATTAATTTAATTCGTATTTTCTAACAGATACATAAAAAAATAATTATCAGTTAAAAAATTGATAACAAATTTAGTATATTTAATAATCAATTCATTTATGGATAGTATTTTTTTCATATATTTATTCATATATTTTGCAAAAATGATGACAACACTAAGTCAGTTTTCCAATAGTAAATGTTTAATACATACAAAACTTTCATATACTTTTTTATTCCATTGAAATGATTTCAGTTCACCTAAATCAAATTCGACATTTAAATTAATTTCGCGTATATATGTATTTTTGTAGAAATATAAATACTTTTATAGATGCAATTGTAGAATTATATTTGGCGAATAGTTTTATATGTTTTGCATAAATCGTAGTATTGTCTTAAATTTACGGAACATAAATTTTTAAGAATTGGATTTGAATGAATAATAGAAAATATAAATATATGGTTGTATATAAAATAGCAGATGTATGTAGGTTTATGTTTTTATTTATAAAATGTTCTATATAGTAATTTGATTATAAAATATTAAATTAGTAAGTATGTCATTTAGTTTATATTTATTTTAATATATTTTTTTTAAAATATAAAACAATTTGTAAATGACTTTTTCGTTTTCATAAAAAAATTAAATTTTTATAATGGTTTATTTTATACAAACTGAATTTTCATTTCAAATTGTTTTAAAGTCCAAAAATAATATTTATAGAATTTAAATAGTTGAAATTAATTTTTAAAACTTGTATAAGTGAAAAAAGAAACGATTTCAAAAATGTATGTAAATTTTCATTTACTTTGATGTAAATTTCGTACTATTTTTTTTAGGAAATGTATATTAAAGAAAACATGACAATATCATTTTTCTTCCAAAATATTTCATCGCTTATGCATGTGAAATTCTTAAAAAAAAAACATTACATAATCTTTGAAAAATGATAATTAATATTAGTTATGAATCTAGTATAATCTGATTTTACTTTTAAGTATTTTTTTAGAAATGATTTTATCTTTTAAATATGACATTTATATATATAATGTATTTTTTATTTAATTTTTTTGAATTTTTGTATTTTTTAATTCTATCAGTTTTAATATATTTCAGTTGAAAAGTAAATTCGTGTCTAATGATCGAACTAACTGTTCTGTGTTATATTTGTTTGTGTCGAGTTGTAAATAAAACACGTTGTCCACTTTGAAATCACTATTTTTAAATAATTCGACCGATGTAAAATTTTTCAGTACATTAGAGATAACATTTTTCTTATACTTAAACAAATTATTGAAATAAATTTCGTTTTGTTACAGGTACGTTTATCACGATATCCGAGCTATTTTGAAAAATGTGTTCTCGTGTCCTCACCGTTCAATGATTCTGTAAGTAGATACAAAACACCAATCGAGCTTATAATAGTGTCGAATACGATTGCCAAAAAGTTGCAACTTTCCTCTCCGACTCAATAGTTCCTAGTGGCGAAGAAGAGGCGTTCACGAAACGAAAGCATAGGTGAAATGATTTATAGCGTTGGAAGTGTCATTTACAGTCTGTGAATAGTTGGCAATAGTTTCAAACGTTGTTATATTCTAAACAATACAGTCTATTATAAGTGATGCAGATGAGAAAATGAAAGTGCGCGTGGTGTGCGCTACGATTGTTGTGGTTTTAGGGATTACGCGGGTCGTTTACCTTACCGTTTGCTGTTACTTGATTAATTGTTGCTATATTTTCACTCAAACTTTATTCATTTTATCGTAATTTGTTCAAAGTTGACTGCTGCTCGTGTCAGTTACTGATTTCTACCTTTATAATACGGGATAATTAATTGAAGCGTATCTTTATAATCGCTTATATGTGGCATTATATAAACCTTTTGAATATTTTGATTTATTATAGAATTATAAACGTGAACTTTGATACGATATTAAATATACTTTTCACACTCATACAAACCCAAATTTATATATAATGTATATGTACATACATCTCTAATTACCATTAGAAATCATATTATAATATGTTTATTTAGAATCTCATTAAATCGTACATACAATTTTCTAGTAATTAAAACATACAAACTATAAAAAATTAGTAGGATAAATATAATTTATATCGTACTCGTTATAATCCATAATACTAAATATTTATTTAAAATTTCATTAAATCATAACAATATACAAGTAATCAAAATATTATTAATAGGACAACATTTCTTAATTAAAAATATAAATTCATTTATTAATTTTTAAGAATTTTATTAAAACATTTTTTCGATTCTTAGTATAATTTTCTATTTTCTAAGTTTCATTATAATATTTATTAATAATTTTATTAACTATTATTAGATCAATTAATTATACTCTATCAATTCTTAATAACATATTCAGGATAGTTTTAGTTCAATAATGAAGAGATTTTTTTGGATGAAATAAATTATGTTTTATATATGTAAATAATTATTTTTTTTCTATGGATGTTTTTTTTTAACTTTGTTTCATTTTCAATCTCATTTATAACAATTATTTAAGAGTTTTTCTTCTATCTCTCAATTTTTAATGATTATTATGAAAATCTATTTCAACAACTAGTACTTTGTGTTTTTTTTTTGCATGTGTTTACCAGTATGGAATTAAGTTTAACATTTGTATATGAGCTTTTTATTAAATTTAATAATTTATAAATTTTGAATATTGGATATATATATATAAAGGAAAAAGAGAGATGTGTATAGATATTGAACGTAAAGAATTTTTCAAGTGCAACTAAAGGGAGCGTCGAATTTCATATCACCGTCACCTAAAGCTATATCGTAATTCATGCCATAGAATCACGAATACAAGGTCCATGATATACCGTTGCAGATTGTGCAGAGACGGTGTTAGCCACTACCGTTCGCGATATATAGATATTATATATACATGTAGACACCGTTGAGGAATCAGCTTACCTAGTCGACGATTCGCGAAAAGAAATCGCGCTGGGAGTGAAAATTGAGCGTAATAAAGTACCGAGACATATTTTACGACGCCGGAATGTGCCCACTGGTGGTCGCGAGACGCCCGTGCCTGTCAATTAGGCCGTGAATTACAGCACCGGCGGTCTGTAGCATCGTCACGAACAGTTCTAACACACACACACATATACACCTCACGACTAATTTTCATACGAGAATAATTTTTCGATGCGAGAGTGGATAATTTTACTTAATAAGTTATGATTTTTTCCCCTACTAATATATAATACTCATTTCGTACAAGATATTCATTGACGTTAGTCGATATTTATTATAAAAATGAACGAAATCAACTTACAGGATTATATTTCTTTTATAATTTTAATCATAAGTTGTATTTCCTCATATATATTTATATATAAGGTTTGATTTTCAATCATATTTTTTAAAAATCCTTTTTTCAATCTAATGAAAAGTGAATCGTAGGTAAATGTAGTCAAAGTAGCATTTAATAACTGAAAATGTCATAAAAAATTATAGCATTTGTGACTATTTGCAATGTGTCATAAACGATCAGTGGACTGTAAAATATTTTCAATAAGCGACTTAATCAATTTAATTAATTAATGCAGATTGAAATTAAAACCATAGTATGATTTTTTAAAAAAATATTTTTTATTTCTGAAACTAAAAAAATGTTTTTATTGATCATTTGTTAAATCTTTAATGTTATATTTCTTTTTACAAGACAAATATTTATTTGTGTATGAATTAAGAGGTTAATAAAATGTGTATATGACTTTATTAATTAACTTCAAAAATATTTTTTTAATAAGTGCATAACCTGAAACGCTGAAAATAAAAATAATATTGAATTAAAAATGATATAAATAAATATAACATAAAAAACTATATTAATTCAAAAACTTATCAAATGTTTGATGACTATTTATCAATATCGATCAGACTCTTCAAACCATATGTATATTCGAATATTGTTTTCATTAATGTTGACTTATTTGAAAAATATTACAATGTATTACATATGCTTCGAAACAAAGTTCGTAGATATCAGATCGTGGAGATTTGAAACGACTGTGTGTTTTCACTAGAAAGTTTATCTAAAGTTTCAAACAATTTAGTGAGTTGATCTGGTGGAAAGTGGGCGGGACGGTACGTAGTGGCAGACTCGACTTTCCATGTCGCTTGTACGAGTCCCCTCGAAGGTGAGACGACAACAGGAAACGATAGCAACATTGTATTGCACCCACGAGACGCAACACACGGATCTCTCTTGCGACAAACGTCGGATTCGCCGATACAACAGAACAGGTTAAGTGACTTGCCGAGAATTGTGACGACACTCTTTTTTATGAACTTTTTATTGATTTTGTTTTATTGTTGTTTTCGTACAGATTATATAATTTATCGAACTTTTTACATATACTTACGGCGGAACGCATCCATACACACAGTCGTGCATATATAAAAAATCACTATGAATTTTATGTTCGCTCATTAAAGAAAACTTTCAAGTTTTGTTTTATATGAATACTTGACGTTTCTTTTTCTAAGCACTTTAATTATAAATCACTGCGTTCGTCTGTTAAAAACTACTACTATTAAAAAAATACTAACTAAAAACGTATGCTTTGTGAAATGAAACGGAACATTTAATGACGGAATTGTTAATGAAAGAACTCTTTTTAACATGTGTAAAAAAAATTAACAACTGAAAAATATACAGTCGTTGTAAATTCCTTGTCTCGAATTAACATTTATATTTGAATAGAAGAAGAATGTACATTTTTTGGCAAAAACGTATTAAAGCAATAAATTAAAATAGATATTTTAAGCTACTTGTATCTACTTTTAGATATTGAAATATTTTCAGACAGTAGACCAATAGTTGTTTTTTAAAAAAATATTTCATAATGAAACAATGTTTGGATATATATATTTATATATATATATATATATGAATTGAAAATGGTTATGTCTTGAAAAGACGTTTTAGAAGATCCAATAGAAATTCAAAATGCTTTTGTCCAGCAATTGACCAACGATTGATTGTAATATGAGTTATGAAAAAAAATATTTTCAATAAAATTCAGAGATATTTTTTTCTAAAATATTCAGCAAGCTAATTTTAAAATACAGATACATATGAGAAGAAAATTGGAAGTAACTAGAAATTACAAAAACTTGAATATGACTGGATTTGATGTAAATCAGCTAAACAGAAAAAAAATAATTAAACTGTTGGAAGTGGAATGCAGAAAGAAAATAAATCATTAATGAACAAAGAATGGATGAAAACAAAATTGATTGGATTTTTTGAAAGATAATAAATTAAAAAAAAATATTTTAAAAATTAGGAAGACTAAAACTAACTAAAAAGTAATTAGAAATGTTAATAATGAAATTAAAATATTTTGCATATAGATAAATGAAAAAATATATAACAAGAAAAATTATTTTAACAAATAATATAATAATTTGTGTGTCTTAAATTCAAAATTTATTTAATTATGTTGAAACTTGATTTTGTGTTTTATATCTTATATAATAACAGAATAATTCATATAAAATCGTACTAGAATTCTAAAATTCAGGAAGAAGAAATATTCTGAATTTTATATCAAAAAATCTATCTATCTATTCATGTATGTATCTATCTGTCTGTCTAACTGTTTATCTATCTAATTATATATATATATTAAAAAAAATCTATAAGTGGAGGAAAATTGTGTTACTATCGTTAAAAATATTATTGAATAGGAAAAATCGAATACGCGTCCATTTCTGACATAAAAACAAACGTCCGCCGTCGTTATTAAAATAAAATCATATTTTTCAGTTCCAATTAATCTCAATTATTATTTGAAACGAAAACAAATGTATTCAAAATAAGGTAAATTCCTCGAGTTCTGTGCATTAATACTATTTACGGAGATACTTTTCGAAAGTGGAAAAACATCGAGCGTGTTATTTAGTAGCAGTCTTTCTAAATGGAACAACTTATTTCTCCCCCTTCAGGTATTACTAATTTGTTTGTTTTCTCCGAGCGAAACTCTTTCTTTTTCCGAAAAGTTTTACATTTCTAAATAATATTGATTCGGATTTCATTACCGGTGGTGTGTAATAAAAGCAAAGCCGTCACGCGCGTCGAGCTGCTCGAAATGAGTGAATTTTAAATGTTATTGCCTAAAACTTTTATAACTTTTTTAAATTACTTAAAGAAATCCGTATATAGTCAGCGGCGTGCATTAGATTATATTTTATTAAAATGTCGAGATAAATATTTAACGTTTCTTATCGTACTATTCCAATATCTCGAATGTTCAATGAAAATATCGACTCAATAAATCTTATTTCTACTTAAAAATACTTTATACTCGAAAAAATACATAATTACATTTATAAATCATTTAAAAATATAATAAAAAAATATTTAAAAATTTATATAATAAGTAAAATTATTTTTTTTAAATAAATTACAATTTTTATTTCAATTATAAGAAATATTAAAAAAATATATTTGTCTCTATTAAATCATGCCTTTATGTCGTAGATTAACTTTAAATCTAATTATCGTAATTTTTTAAAATTATTTAATATACAATTTTATTTTATTTTTATTATTTTATATATAATTTAAATGTTATGAAGTGTGAAAAGAAATATTCAGGAATTAAAAATATATTTCCTATTTATAATGGTTTTATATAAGCATCAGTGTTGAACGAATATAAAATTTTCCTATATAATTTTATTTCTATCTTTATATTTCAATTGAGAAAATGTTAAAAAAAAACTTTTCTCAAACTGAATTAGTTTAAAAATCTAAATAAAGTACATTAAAGAATGACGAATGTATCGTACAGTACGCGGAGCGAATGTTGTAATGTATCGTACGTTGTAGGAAAAAATATTGAAATAATTTTTCAAGATTCCATCATCTGTGGCTGAGTTTCAGTTTTGCGCAAGTCGTCGTCGTCGTCAGGTGGAGGGACATACTGGGTCACGGCGTTGGAGTAGAAGAATTGAAAACCATTACTACTGATGAAAGAAAAGTTTCTTTTGAGTTCCCCAACTTTTTGTCCGCTGGCAACGTTCTTACCTCCATTTGATTTGTCCTCTGTTTTCACTTAAGCATATCTATACCTGTTTCATTTATTTCGTATTTTCTGTTCTACCTTGACGACGTTTTTTTCTCCCTTTCATATTTAATGCATTATCAAGTTTTATTCCGATAAATAAGAAAGTAACTTTACATAAAAGGAAAGAAAACTTTTTATTTTGGTATATTGTATCATATTCGATTAAATGTTTCGGTGGATGATAATATTCTTTTTCTTTTTCGAAAAAAAATATTGATTACAAATTCAATATCTAGCCACACGATAGAATCATTTCGAAATTATTTTTTAAAAAATATAATTTTTGTTTTAAAATAATTTTATTTTCACAAAAAAATATAATTAAAACTTATTGCTATTTAAAAAAAAATCATATCATTAAAAAATACTAATTTTTCAATTTTTCTGTGATAATATATTATACACACCATTTCAATAAAGCTCTTCTGCTAATTTAACTCTTACAATAAAATACACGACACGATTAATTCACGAATTCAGTAGAATAGAGAACGCACTGAAAAGTAGTGTCAATGCAAATGTACGAAAGATAACGTAACATACACGACAATAACGCCACTATATACGATTATCCGTCGGCTTATAGATAATTATTTATTTAATACAACTCGTACATATCTCTTACATGTTTGTTCTTGCGAATCTCTCAGAACAAACTGCGCTGTACCGCAAATTATACCTTTGTAAAGGTTGAACTTCGTCTGAATTAAGGTGTGTATGTGATAAGTCTCGCCTGACGAAACTATAATAATAGAGACGTAATGAAGTTGTCTTGAGTGGGATGCCTTGCGGATAATGAAGACTGTTCGAGTTGACTCATAAACGCACTGATAATAGTAATCATCTATGCGTGCTACCTTGTGTTTCGCTTGAGGTGGTACTAACGACATAAGAATATGTCGTAGAATGACTACGAAATTAATAGTATCTTGTAATTATTACTGATATGCTATAGTAAATATAAATAAATAATATCATTGCAAGTAAATTGTTTTCTCACATTGATTGATTGAAACTGATATGATTATTTAAATTGATAAATATTTACTTATCTTTCGACTTTGGAATTTTATAGTTAAAACATTTTTCATTAAGAAATCATTACCTGGAATTTGTTAAAATCATCAATAATAATTTATTGTGTATTCTTTATGCTTGAATATATTTCATTTTTTCAAATTACAAAAACAAAATTGTATTAAATTTTATTTATGTGATATTAGGTTATTTAAATTAATCTTTTTGGCCACTGTTGGATAAAGGCCCCTTTTCAAAATGTCATTTCCAAAAATCTATTTTTCTTTATTATTCCACTAATGAACTATTTTATGTCTCAATCTCAATTTTCAATAAGATTATTTAAATCATCATTAATCTTAATTTGTCCATTGATGAATAAAAAGCTTTACTTCAAAATGTCTATTTCCAAAAATGTCTTTCTCTTCTATTCTTCACTGACAAATTCTCTTGTCTCTATCTCATAGATTATTTAATTTTATACAGTAAATAATTATTGAATACTAAAAAATTTGGAATTGTGAGTAATGATTCGTTTGTAAAAATGAAATAAAATTATTTATCATATTATATTACATACATATATTTTTTAAAATATATAAAAATTATCCTTTATATTTTCATTTATTTCAAAAATATTTTTTTCGTAATGAATTGAAATTTATTATTTTTTATAATTATTTTCATTTATATGAATTTAGTCAAATTTTTTTTTTAAAAATCAAACGTTAGTTTAAACAGGCATGGTTGTTAATTTAATATTTTAATGTCAATAAAGTTTCTGCTATAAAATATATACAGTCATACGTTTTATATATTAAATTAGTTAATAACACATTTATATATATATATATATATATATATATATATATATATATATATATATACATATATAATGGTTTTATGTTTTAAAAGTAATGTGTATATATATGCCGGACGAATTTTCGTGGAAGCAAATCATACAAGATAATAATTCACATTTGTCGTTCTCGTTGGTAACATCTGACTCTTCGCGGTATAATTATCTCAGACGGCGGCATAGCCATATCATTTCCCCCGTCTCGTGAACTGAACCCACGGTACACTTGCGGCTAACTCATACATATCTCGGCAGCAGTCACCTAGGTGCCATACATTAGTTTGTGTGTGCGTACCTGAAACCCTCCCGTCGGCAATGAACTAAGTTTCCTTCCGACAAGCGACCACCAAATTACACCTAGCCACGCGGCGCCAAGGGACGCACTCGAGCAGAAAGGTGATAAGGACTCCATGCTCACTACCTTACTTGTGTCGTTCTCTTCACGACGAAGGTAAACTTGGTTTCACCGCCTTCGTGTTGTTCGCCACTGAAAGTTGTGTGTGCAACATGCTGGCAGGATGGTTTTGGTCTGATGTTGTTGTTGTTAGAGTTGGTGATACACGTTGGTCGAGATTGTGGCTTACACTCTATACACGTACACAATTCTCTACACGTACACAAACACATGCACCGTTATATAGACACGTGTGTATTAGAACGGAAATTAGTTTCATATTTCAAAGTGTTTTAATAATTTTGTTCAACTTACTTCATTAAATTATAATTTTATCAAAACAGAAACTATAAACACTATATATTGTATATAAAAACACTATAATTTTCACAAAATAATTTCACTGCCTTTAATATATTTTAATTTTTTTGTAATTATCAATTTTCAGTTTAAATTTGAAATATGGAATAATTTTCAAAAGACTATTTTTTTAATAAAATTTTGTTAGATAAATTACATAAAAATTAAATTGAGATATTTTAAAAAATAATTAAATTCTTGATCAAAAACTGTCTTTTTAAAATAATGTTTTATATTTTTTTGTACTTATTTATATCTACATGTATATTAATTTCTTTCTTCAAAATTTTACAATTTCATATTTTTTTATTCTAAAGTTAAATAAATTTATTGAGAAATATTGTGGAATAAAACTAATTGTAATATATATATATATAATATTTTAAATACAGAATGAATTTTAATTTTTATTTACATTTTCATAATTGTTACGTTTTCACTAAGTCATCTTTTACGATAAAAATATTTGAAATAAACATAAACGTGTTTGAAAGTCTAAATATATTTTATAGGCTAATTAAATTCAGTAGCAGTTAAAATGCTGTTATCTTTATATTTTTATACGCTCATTAATAACGTACAACTGTTGAGATTTTACTTCATTATGCAGACAATATTATATTTTATTAGCATTATATCTGACATTACATGCAGAATGCAACTAGTTAAATTATACTCGCTTGCATATAAAATCATACAACTCTTACGGAAAAAGAATTTAATATATTCTTTTTGAAGTTTTCTTTCCTATAGATATTTTGTTTCGCGAAAAGTTCGTCGTACGTGCAACTCGCAACACAACTCTGTCATCACTACTGGTTACTTATGGCGCAATCTCTTTTTACCTTACATTCGTCCACCTTCCATTTCCTGTCTCTTGTTACAGTAAAAATGTACTTCATTAGCATTTGGAATAGATAGAATATTATTACTATCACGGATGAATAAATATTCATTAATTCCTATAAAGATAAACGAGAATTGAACCAACCCGCTGTGTATTAAAGCGGAAATCGTGGAGACCTGTGTGGCGATGGAAAATGGTGTTTATGAAGATAACTCTGTCTGATGCAGTGATGTACAATCATACTTATATAGAGAGAGTTTAATATACGTATAGATTGTACTGAAAATATTATTCGTGCTGGTCAAAGTACAACTACTAATAATAATTTCAATTGAACGGTTTCAGTTACATTAAATTTCGACGATAAACATTCAGAATGTATGCGTCGAGTTAACTAGGTCGGATTAAAAATCATGTAAATGTTAGTTTTAGAATTGGAAAAAAATAAATTCATTTTTAAATCAGCATTCAGTCAATACTAGTTAATTTTTAAGCTCGATGGAATAACACGTTTCTATTATAAAAAATTGAAAAATATCACCACATTATGTTTTTCTTCATTAAAAAAAAAATATTTTTATTTCTTCTCTGCTAATGACATGATTATTCTATTTTCACGGTTATTATTTTTGGTACTATTCTGTACTACAATCAACTATTTCAATTCTTGATTTATTGTCAGGTTTGAATAACTATTTGAAATCAGATTTTTAATTCAATGTAAATTTAATTTCCATGGTTATGTTATTTATGATATAATTTATTTCTTTTATCCATAGTTTCAAACTCCATTATATTTTTAATAATGTGTTCATAGTTTATAAGTTTCATTTTTTAAAAAATATGGTCTAATCTCATTGATAATCTTCTTATCCTCCCTTGATATTCAAATCACGATTGGTCGATTTTGTTCTAATCTAAAAAAAATCTCCGTGCTTCCACGATATTATTATTAAATACACCTCAAGGAGATTACCTTCGTTTGTGCATCACTGTTAAACGACAACGTGATCTACCTAACACAATGATCCTGTCAATATTCGTTGCAAATCTACGTCGCTGCTTTGGTTGCCTCGTCCTCGTTCCCGTCCGCATGGGGATATGGGAGACACATTAACTTAGGCCCGACGGATTTCGCCTGCTTTACAATATGAGGGTATGAATATTCAGGTGAGCCTGCCATCCGATATCTGCTGGCGTAGGTGTTTCACCAAATTCATGCCGGTGTGACCGGGATCCTGTATTTACACATGTTGATTTCCTGAGGTATCCTATTGTTCTTGACCGTTCATGCATCGCTCGTTACATTTGAATATTATATTTGAAATGTTCACTGGTTCATACTTTATATATTGTATTAATGCAATTTCGAAAATGGATATAAATACATTTTGCATTTAGGGAACGGCTGATGTTTTTATAAAAAGAATAAAATAACATCCATTCATTCATTTATATATATATATATATATATATATATATATATATATAGAGAGGGTGTTTTTTATGCATAATAGAATTTTAAATTGAATTTCTATCGAAAGTTCTACTTAACCTAAAAACATTCTTTATATAATGTCCCATTAGGACCGTACAAATTAATTTTTAAATAAAACGCATATTTTTTTAGTGAACGATGATGGTGTGTGCTTTTGACGGTCGGACACCCTATATACATATATATATATATATATATATATATATATATATATATATATATATATATATATGTATATAATGACATTTTTCTATACATAGATTATTAAGTATATATTTATGTATATTGAGATGAGAATCTTAAAGTGCTACTAGTATTGTTCTGCTATTCGTTAACGAGTCGGAACATTTTTAATTTCCATTCGACTTTGATATTTAACTTTGTAGTCTTGTAGAAAACGTAAGAAGTTTTCATAGCTTATTTAATCAGCTATTGTTCAATGTAAGGTTTGAATATTCTCGCATTATATTCGTTTTAGTTTTCTTGGGTTCGTTTGTTATCTCTTAACAGTTTATTAAATTTCTGTACAACATTGTCTTCTTTATAATATCAATTTTTATAGTCTAGTTGGAACTATATCTTATTAATTTTTAATTGAAATTGTACGTATGTTATTATCATTCTTTTAACGATATTATTCGTGTTTAAGAAAAAATCAATTATCAATAGAATTTCAAACATGAATTCATATTTTTGAAAAAAATATTTGTTTGAATTAATTTTCGGCGTTTGTAATTTGAAATTGAAATTATTAGTTTTATTAGTATGTTTTATTCGATACTCTTAAAAATATTTTTCGAGTGTATTTTTTTCGTCACTTTTAGTACAGGATCCCAAATGTCATTAGTTTTATAGACGACGACGACGACACCGATGCGATGATGTGGGTGTGATGGAACGGGTTGTAATTGATGGTATGAGTAGACGAGTGAATTGACAAAGAGGTAAGGAAACTGCGACCGAACGGGGAATGTCCTCACGAGCTTGGCCTACCGATAGATAGCGTCACCTTCACCACTCAGTGATAGAATAGAGATTGGGGGATAATGCGGCGCTATGCTTGCGGCGGATTTAACACGATGCGGGCGCACCTTTACACAACTACCACGTCACGCTACTGCCTCTTACACCTTAATCCCTCTCCATGGAAATGCCAATCCTACTCTTAATGCTTAATGAATAATCACCTCAGCTGAAGGTGACGTGCATTTTACCTTCGTACGCGTCTCTATTGTCGAGAACGTACCACGAGATACGTTCAGGATTAAAGGATACGATTCGCCTGACAGTAATTTACCATAATGATGATTTTAATTATTATCTCGACTTTATTGTTCGGCGTTCTGTTGTTGCTACTGTTGTCAACTGACTATGACAGCTGAATGTGAACGAGATTTGACGCGGTTTGGCTGTACAGAAGTTTACTCCTTTTTTCTCTACTTAAATTGTATTGTAAGATCATGTTATTTTTTTTTAATAAAATTAATTATACATAAATATCAGATAAAATCCAATCATTCTTTTAGAATTAGTTGACAAACTTAAAGATTTTAAAAAGTAATCTTTCATGAATTATTAAACAAAATAAATATTATTTTTAGTCGAACAGAATGAAAAATTCTTCAAAACACAAGTAATATATTTTTTGATTTTTATATTAGACAAAGTATTAATTTTATTTCAAATCTGTATTTAATTGTCTATTCTCAGATTTAATATAATATAAAATTCATTTTCAATTCAATTGAATATTCATCTGAAATATTTAAATCTTTAAAACGTTCCAAATTTGTACTTAATTCTTCATTCTTAAAATAGTTTTCATTATTTTTTTGAATAAATATATTTTTTGTTATTCGTTAAAAAATCTTTAACACTCTACTGAATAAAACTCCAAGAAGTAAATAACATATTTTTCAAAACAGCAAGTATAGCATTTTAAGAGTGCGGAGAGATTTTTTTTTATTAAAATCAACGGTTCACAAAAACAGTGTCATGCTAAAAAGTTAGGACAGAAAATAAATTATATGTTTTCTAACAAGAGAAGTGTGGAATGATCTTCACAGCTTTCAGTTTAGCCGCCAGGTACAGTGTGTGCGTGTAGGAATGAGACGAGTTCTTATACAACCACGAGGAAAAACTTTTAAAGAAGGTGTCACGCACCGTTGAAGAAATCGATCGGTCAAGAATAAGGGGTCTACGTAATCTCTTATTTCACTGGCCATTCGTTATCCAGATAAACTGCTGAGCTAACTTTCTACCTGGTCAGCACACAACACGAGAATAAACTGTAACAAATTGCTGGCTTTTATTTTTCTTTTCGATGATACTGTGTTTGTGACTGTATATTATTTTATATATATATATATATATATATATATATATATATATATATATATATATATATATCAAAAAGTTAAAAAATAATAAAAAACTGGAATTGGGAAAAAGTAGTAAACTGAAATACAAATCTAAATTCTTAATCATTATTATTGAATATTTTCTTTTTAAAATATCAGTTTAATAAAAAAAAATGGATTAAAATAAAGAACAAGGCGTTTATATATTCTATTTTTTATATAAATTGATAGTTTATTGAAAATATCATTGATTTTTATCCATAAGAGTTTTACACATGTTGAGAAGAGAGTGTTTATTAATACTTTGTAATTTTCGTGTTTAGTCCTTAATAAATAAAAAAAAGGTTTTCTATAACTAAATATTGCATGATCTGTGAAAAAATATTAATTCTATTCAAATATATACTTTTTTGTCTAAAGAATAACATGGTTTCATCATAGAGCTGTTTTAGTTTAAAAAAATGGTTTTCGTGTCTACAGTTGAAATTTTTATACTTATTACATTTTTATTTAAAATAATTATTGTTAAATATGAATGAAGGCATTTTTTTAGTATTTATTTATCATTATATACATAAAAGGAATATATTTATACCAAAAAAATCATTTTTGGAAACATTTGATTTTTTATCAAATTTTCCATACTATAGGTCGTGGTTTTTTTTTGACCAAAAAATGAAAGTTTGAAATATTTAATTTTTTCAACATAAATCAATAGTTTATATTAAAAATAATCAATTTTTGTCCAAAAATCATTTGATTATTGACAACAACGATTTTTATACTTTAATATTGATTTTTAAGTAACTTGTTTATTTTTAAAAAAATTAAATTGAACTTTAAAATTATAAAAATAGATTTTTCTATTCTTAAAATTGTCTATCTTATACTCAAATGTTCATATTTGTTAGAAAACATTGTTTTATTTGTAGAAAATTACTAGATTTCATTATAAAAATATTTAATTCGAAAGATGTTAGATTTTGGGTATAATTTAATATTTTATTATTTTATGTAATATTTTTATTATTTCATGATTGAATTTATTTTTTTGTGTCGATTTATCATTATATACTTAAAAGGAATATATTTAAGCCAAAAAAAATATTTTTGGAAACATTTGATTTTTTACCAAATTTTCCATACTTATAGGTCGTGGTTTTTTTTTGACCAAAAAATGAAAGTTTGAAATATTTAATTTTTTCAACATAAATCAATAGTTTATATTAAAAATAATCAATTTCTGTCCAAAAATCATTTAATTATTAACAAAAACAATTTTTATAGCTTAATATTGGTTTTTATGAAATTTGCCTATTTAAAAAAAAGAAAATTATACATAAAAAATATAAAGCTAGGTTTTCCTATTTTTAAAATATTCCTATCTTATTCTTAAATGGTCATATTTGCCAGGGAACATTGTTTTATTTGTGGAAAATTTAGATTTTATTATAAAAAAAAATAATTTGTAAGATATAGATTTTTGGTTATAATTTGTTTAATATTTTATTATTTTATTTAATATTTCTATTATTTCATGATTTCAAGTATTTTTTGGTGTCGATTTATCATTATATACATAAAAAGAATATATTTAAGCCAAAAAAAATATTTTTGGAAACATTTGATTTTTTACCAAATTTTCCATACTATAGGTCGTGGTTTTTTTTTGACCAAAAAATGAAAGTTTGAAATATTTAATTTTTTCAACATAAATCAATAGTTTATATTAAAAATAATCAATTTCTGTCCAAAAATCATTTGATTATTAACAAAAACAATTTTTATAGCTTAATATTGGTTTTTATGAAATGTGTCTATTTTAAAAAAAAGAAAATTAGACATAAAAATTATAAAATAGGTTTTTCTATTTTTAAAATATTCCTATCTTATACTTAAATGTTCATATTTGCCAGGGAACATTGTTTTATTTGTGGAAAATTTAGATTTTATTATAAAAAAAAATAATTTGTAAGATATAGATTTTTGGTTATAATTTGTTTAATATTTTATTATTTTATTTAATATTTCTATTATTTCATGATTTCAAGTATTTTTTGGTGTCGATTTATCATTATATACATAAAAAGAATATATTTATGACAAAAAAAATATTTTTGGAAACATTTGATTTTTTACCAAATTTTCCATACTATAGGTCGTGGTTTTTTTTTGACCAAAAAATGAAAGTTTGAAATATTTCATTTTTTCACCATAAAACGATAGTTTGTTCTAAAAATAATCGATGTCTGTTCAGAAAAATGTATAGTTATTAATAAAAAAAATTAATAACACAATATATTATTTTGGGCAATTATTTTTTCCATGAATTTTAAAGTACGAAATAAAATTAATTTTTGGCATAAAATATATATTTATTATGAAAAATTAAATTACTATTATTTACAGGTATTATTTTATATATAAAAAATTGTATTCTAATACTTCGTAATAGAAAAAATACTTACTAGAGTCAAAAATTAAAAAAATTGTGTTTGTCTCCAGGTTGTATGATTATTAAATATCGTCTTTTTTATTTTTAATCTATTCACTTCAGTAATGATTAATGTTAATTGGGTAACAATTTACTTCACTTACTAGTAATTTAAATTATAAACTAATGCCATGTATATTTATATAAAAAAATATAAACTCATTCACAGTGTGGTATACAACAATATTTTTTGTATACAAATTTCTATCGTCGTAGCATTGAAAAATGTAATCATATATCATAGACCATAAATTATTTGGTTTTAAAAGTGAACGTACGAAAAAAAGAGTAATTTCATTTTAGTTCATTGTTTGCGTAAGAATAAAAAAAATACAGAAAAAGAAAAAACACATTGTACCGGTACATAGTACACGAATCTCTTTTTGTCTTCAGAGATACATAAAGATATATTCTTTTCCGTCACGTTTCTGAAGTTTATTGCTATGCCATACATTCAGCAAGGTGCTGTCGGGGAACGAACACAAATATACGCCCGATACTACTGGCTGCTGTAGTGCACGAGGTTTATTGTAGGAAAAAAATGTTAGCGAAAGCAATTTCGCGATGAGTTATGAGGCATTATCTACACCTATATAGCGGGGGTGGAAATAGCGTATTTTTGCAGGTGTTTCGGCGAACGACGAGCGGAATGCGACGACCAACTAGGAATTGATCGTAAATATCGGCGATATACGTCGTCATCTGTTAGAGACCGATCTCCACCTACATTCGAACTCGTATAGGTGAAAATTAGGTAGCGACATAGGCGTAGTAAAATCATGTACATTATGTTTTTTATACGAAGTCGATACAATTGTTGTGTGGAGAACGATATTTTTTTATGAAATACTACTCTGTTTTATTAAAAACACTTCTGGCGTTTTAAAGCAGATGTCGGATTTATTTCGTTCTAAATTTTTAGCTAGTTTATTATTACATTTGAGATAGGTCTTTATTTTGGCAAGAAAAATATTTTGCAATCAGCAGTAGATCAAAAAATGTATTATATTACTTATATATTTATCTGGAAATAATATAAATTCATAACAACATTTTTTTAAAAAAAATAAAAGAATATATACTCAGTTATATGGAAGAACTATTTTTTTTTATTAAAATATCTGATAATCAATTAGATATGTATTTTTTGTATTTGTATTTTGAGTTCAATGACATAAACTTAAACTACAAAGTCATATATCAAAATAAGTAATAAAATTTGTTGTCATTTTCATTAAATAAATATTTGTGTTATTTAAAGTATTTTACACGAAATTGTATTTATATAGATACGTATTAGTGTATTAAAATACAATATTTTTTTGGAATTAATAATTAAAATATATTATTGTAGTATTTAGAATTTTAAATCATTAATACTAAACAAATATTTTTATTTATGACTAGATATTTTTTTAAAAAAAAATACAAGTACTGAACCTTAAATAATTTATAATTCTAATCTTAACTAGAAATATTTTATTAATTCCACATGCTAATATTTTTTTTTTAAAAAAAAATATTGACAATTTTCGATTGCTTGAATCCAAAATTTAATTTCACATTAACTTTGTATTAAAATAAACATTATTTTTATATTTAATTAATTTATGAAAAAATCAAATATTTATAATAAATAAATATTTTTATTTAAAAGTGAAAATAGATTTTTAATTTAATAACTAATATTGGAATAATTTATAATTTGAATCTCTAGTAATTTTTATTTTTGTTCACAATGATCAAGTGTAGACTCAAATCGAAGCACAATGTAAATAAAAAATAATCACATTGTTAATATCCAAAGAAGATTAATTAAACAGTCTGATTTTTAAATTTGTTGTTTCTAAAAAAAATTAACAAAAAAGCTCTGATGATGATGTGGCATCTCCATCGATTAATTAATTGTTGTTATAAACAACAAAGTGAACAGTAAGTGATTATTGAACACTTTATAACATATTGTGGTGTTTGAGGGTGAAAATTCATTTGTGTTGAAATGAATTTGTCACAGTTTCACAATAAACATTAATTGTCTATTAGAGCTTTTTTAAATACAATGTTACTACTATGTCTAGAAAATATAAATTCTTTCAATGAATCTGTTTATAGTTTTAAACACTTTTTCGTGTATGTGTATTTTTTCCTTTTTTCGACCTGTTCAAGAATGTATAGAGAACAGTGTGTTTCGATCTAACTTTAGCTCGAGGGTTCGTACATAATCCAGTTCCGCCACTGTATTATAACAATCGAGCACCTTGTCCGCGCGGGTTGTGAATGCTTGGTTGGTAACTTTACGACATTTCTTGGAACGGTGTGCCCGACGCGCGTGTATAGACGTGACCGCTGCCTCCGTCACCTGCGCGCAGCCAGGTTTACTGCAGTAGTGCGTGTCGTTGTCGCCACTCCACACACCACTTCTCGACGACGGTCGTCGATATTGCGCCACTGATGGAATGAAATGGAAATCCGCTACCGCGACCGTACTTCCTCGATTCGATCGCAGATCGGTTACACCGATTCGTGTGAACTTTTCAAATGTTCGTTTTCCTTCAGTCATTTTTATGCGCTGTCATTTTTACTCAATGCGGGCGAAATGCGAATAAATATCGAAAAGATACGAGATTTTCAAATGCTTGGTGTGGAGAATTCGCAACACTTTTTTTGTGTATGTGTTGTTTGTAATATTATGAGCAGGCCTCTGAACCTTTATTGTTCGGAAATAATACGTGTCTTATAAAAATCATATTTGATTGAATTTCAGTTGTGGAAACAGTAAATTTATAAATATCCAATGACATTTTAATATATATATATATATATAACTTCGACATTTTTTTTATTTGTAACTAAATTAAAAAAATACATTCAATGATTTTTCTGCATTAATTAATATACATAGTTATTTGAAATAAAAATATTTCATTTGCACTCTTTGTATTATTTTATGAAATTAAATATTAAATTTTATTAAACTCTTCTATAAATTTAAATTTGAAGATCAGAGTGTTATATAACTCTTTTTTTTGGATATGAACATTGTTGATTATTTTTCATTTATATTTTACTTCTTTTATATTTGACATTTAATCATTATCATCATTAAATCATTTTTGAAAAATATTTTTATTCTCCTAAAACTTCCACAATTATTAAATAGTTCCAGTTTGAATAAATTTAATGTGGAGCAGTATTGTAAAAAATAAATTATTTTTGTTGTACAGTTAAAAAATATAACAAAGTGTATAACTCATTTAGAGGAGTTGATTTTTTATCAACTTAGAAATAAGTCGATTTAAGATTGAATATGTGAGTTTTTTTTCTGATTTTGTATTCATTTTATGTATGTTTGTATACATATGTTTTTATATAATGATTTATATTGAAAATATTTTTGAATTGAGAATACTATTTGAGAATTATTAATAATCAATTGTCACTGAAATGAATGTATGTTGATAAAAGTTTCAAAATATATTTGTAGGTTATAATTTTTATGAAATTTATATGAATGAAATAATTTTTAAAATTTATAAATAACATACAGATAGATTCGTCGTTTTCTTTTTTTATTGCTCGATCGTTTCTTTTCGAAGACATGTGAGTTTTGTTCCGCAGAACTTATTCGATCCGTCCCACATCTCCTGACTCGTAAGTCGCTGCATTCATTGTGGCAAGCCCTATTCAAGTGGCCCAGTCATCGTGAGTGAGTCGCGCGTATAGAGGGATAAGGTATGCGTCGCTTTAGGGCAGTTTATATGTGTCAACGTGTGCCATGCTGAGTGGATGAAAGGCAGACGGGGGGCGAACGAAATAAAAAGGATAAATTAAAGAGGAGATTTCCACTCACCGCTGTACAGTAGAATGGAAACGAATGATAATAAAACCTTATACGTTCACTTTACCCGCCTGCAACCGTTCGTCTATACACCCCCGACCATTTATACCTTCGCCATAGCTCTCTACCTTTCTACGCTCTTTTTAGTTTTTATATCCTTTCCCTTCGAATTCACCGAAGACTCGCGTCATTTGCCTTTGAATTTAACAACTGCCAAACTAATGGCCGCCATTTTTCCTACCTTGTTCGATGTTGCGGGGGAGGTCGCACCGTTAGCTGCCATTGTTCAAGGTGCGAGGGATCGGCCATCGCAGGTATACATAGACGCATATCCGCACGAACGCAAACAGGAAACGTCGCTATGGGCATGGGCTATTGTAATGTAATGTGAAATGAGAAATTTCTATGCTATTGTTTAGTGGGTTTTATGTCCTTTTTAACGGGTCATTCTTTTGTGTATAAAAAGACATTTTTATTATTATACCTTTGTAATCTGAATCACGTAAGAAAAATGTATTTAAATTTATATATTTATCGGAATTTATTTATAAAAAGTCTTTATATATATATATATATATATATATATATATATATAAATAAAAAAAATTCAAAGAAAATATTTTATAAATGAAATGTAATTTTATTTCCTGTTTTTAAATTGAATAAATAACTTTCTAAATCAAATTTTTAAAAAAATATGCGCTCACAACATTTAAAACAAATTATCTATTTTAAGTTCTCCATCCACAAATATCTGTTTTTTAAAATTAATTCTCGTAACATTCCAAAATATTTGTTTGCAGACTTATACACATATTTTTTAAACAGAACCTTTGTACAATATTCTTTCGTTTCATTGTAAGTCCAGGTCTCTTACATTTTTTCCTACACAGAATCGTATATATTGTACAGTCAGTACGTTATGATAAATACAGTACTATATTTCTCCCTTTGCACATACGGTGTTCGTTTCGCTAGGGTTCTCTAAATCAATACATTTAGCATTGGTGGTCTTTGTTGACAGGTTTTCGATCGATTATGGTAATTTTATCGTTGCTTACAGTGATTTGTATACAATGTCAATGTCTCGAATATATTCTATTTTATGTATTTTAACGATCGTATAACGATAATATATTATCTTTGTGTACACTGAAATACATACACAAATATATATATATATATATATATATATATATATCTATATATATATATATATGTATCTATCTATGTACGAATGTATATGTATATTTTAATAACACAGGTAGACATTTTTGTTGACATTTAAGATTTACTCATAATTTGAAGGGGATAGTGTGGTGAATCATTGTTTTTTCAGATAAATCTTTTTGAGATGAATCATGATATTCATTGAGATAGATTATTTATATTGTGTTGAATCATAGGAAATAATATTTAATCACAGTTTTTAAATAAATTTCATTTTATATATAAATATATCATATATATATATATATATATATATATATATATATATATATATGATGTTTCTCTATACACCACCCTATACACATGTTTCTTTTTAATAAAACACAAATCTAGGCGTCACATTTGGATGACCTTATTTATTTATTTTTTTTATAAAAATATCAATTTCACTTAACAATTAAACTAGAAAATATATTTATTAATAAATAAATCTATCTGATAACAATAAATCAATATGATACAAAATAATATCAATGTAAACGTTTGAAAATATTCTAAACTTTGAACTAATCTAAATTTCATAATAATATTATTTTTTATTATGAAATATTGTACTATTTGTATATTTTGTACTAATTATAATATCAAATATTATATATATATATATATATATATATATATATATATATATATATATATATATATATGTATATATTGATATTTGTTGCATTGTGTCGTTTCATTAAAAATATTGTCTTAATATTCTTATCTTATTACTTTACTGTCGTAGTATCGTCATTCGAACTGGAACTTTTTTTATCTGAAATCATCAGACCGTTGACGTTTCTTCAACAAAATGAGATTTTTTGTCCAGTTAACTGTCGTATATAACACAAGTGTAATAAAAAGGTAGCATGTACCATGTACTTGTAGTTTTCATTATTTTGATACCAAACTGACTTGTCTCTTCTGCAAGTTCGTATCAAATTTATGATAATATTTGTTGAACGTTTATTTTGGAATAACATATTTAATAAGTAAATGAATTAAGTGTTTAATCATGAAAAGAAATATTTTAAATATTACAAAATGTTATAATTGGTTTTTCTTTACACAGATTTCTATTCTAATAAATACAATAGTTTAATGTTTTATTTATCTACTTATATAATTTTAATTTTTTATTTTTTAATTTTTCACTGGTAATTATTTTCTGTTTTGAATATTTATTAAATAATTATTTAATGCAAATTACAATTGTTTATGTTGTTTTAAAATTTTGTTATACAATTACAAGTGACATTAGTTATATATACATAAGTTAAGATTTTTTTGTAGTTTGAGTGTGTAGAACTAACAAAAAAATTCTGATGATGGCATCGCCTTCAAAATAAATATTATTGAGTAATGAACATTTTATAACATATTCTAGTGTTGGGAGTGAAAATTCATTTGTGTTAATGTGTAGAACTAATTTTAAGTAGAATCGTTTTAAATGTTGTAATCAAAGTTCTATTTCGATTTTTTTTCTAATTATGAATATGAAATTTGATACTATTTTATCCATCATTTTTACTTTTTTATAAAGTTAATTATATAGATTATTTTTTTAATTTTGTAGTAATTAATTGTTAATTCTTAATATTTCTTTTCTTTTTTTTCATTTATTTATTAAATAATTCTTTATTTTTTCACTATATACCTCCAAGAGAATATTGAAGATGAGAATTTCCAATAAATAGTTTGAATAGAATTTTAGCTACTGTTCTGATTTTTTTTATTATTTTTCATATATGTACATATGTATGTATTTATCTGTATCATTCCCTATGTTCCTGATTTTATTCGAACTCTGTGAATTGTCGCGATGTCAAGCCGCACGACAGCGGCGTCGTGGGTGACACAGGTTGGCGCACATTATTGTACCGGTCGAGCATAACTGCCACACAGAGATTGTCGTTGACTGGACTCGAATAGAGGACACACAGCATCGTTACAGGGTCTCTCTTATATGAGACAGCTGTACGACTCGTAGCCGAAGTGAATAGCGGCAAAAAACACACCGTCAGCTGTCCCATGTGTCGTATGCACCTATACGTGTAATAAACGTGGCCTGTCGGCCGGCCCGAAATTATCCCCTAGAAGTTATTAAATACAAAGTTTGTGTGTTGGCGTCATAGGGCGTTATTTTCCACTGCACACACTTCTTCGTGTTAATTGCGAAATAAATAGTTCACTGCAGGTGTAGCACGGATTTCTGTTTTTACTGCTCGTGTTGTTCCGTTGTTGTTATTGTTAATAATAATAATAATTTCATTTTTTTTCTTGTTTTACGATAAAAAACTTTTTAATATGTACCATTCGTAAATTATATGTGTATATACAATTCCTAAAAAAATGCTTTACATTGATACCTTTTAATTTATTATACATTTATGTATTATTTTTTATTTATTATAACAACCTTGAAAATATAAACTATATGGAAGATATAATTGTATATTTTAATACTTTTTTCAAACAAAACAAAAAATATAAGAAAAAAATTAAATAAAGTTATATATAGTCTCTTTTTTGATTTATTGAGATGTTAATAAATTAATGTATCAAATTTATTTTGAATACAAATATTACTTAAAGTGTAAAGTACGTTTGATTTATTTTATAAATTATGTTTTACTTAAACACCGAATGATAAATGGTGTCCTTACAAAATTTCGAATTCCTGGAAGTATCGTATGTAAATACTTTAAAAATATAAAGTTGACCTAAATACGTGTCATAAAGAATATTCGTGCAGTTAGAAAATTTTAACTGTAGTTTGAAATTATATTTTAAATAGTTGCAATATTTCAATACCTTTTTTATTTTTTAATTTTTAAAAATTTTCCTAATTTTTTAAATATTTTTTAATTGAAATTAGTCGAGGTTTTTATCATTTCAGAAAAAATATTAATATTTGTATTTTTTTCAAACTTTAATACATCTATTTTTTTATTTATATCTTCTATCTTCAGTTATCTACTTATATATATATATATATATATATATATATATATATATATATATATATATATATATATATAATGTGAGTAAAAGTTCAGTGTCGTTCGTAGACAATTAATAATTATGACAGTTGTGATTGATCAATATACAATGAAGTTTAATTTAAGTTCATAGTTTACGTCAATATTAATTACAAAAGTGATTTCTATGTAGTTGGTTCGTCTTGGTGTTATTTTAAAATGTCTAAAGTAAAATGAAAGCCATCTGTTTACATTTGTTCGCGTTATTTGTTGCTAATTTTAAATTCTGAATATTAACATGTACGTTCTGATCATTTTATCAACACTGTTTCGCCGTTTAACAACCATCAGCAAACGTGTCGAATATTTAAATAGATCCATTTATATTTTCTGACAAACATAACGAAGTGACATTCATCGACGTGTATAAAAACCGAACAAAGACACGAGAGCGGAAATACGAATGTTTGAAATATGACAAACGACACATACATTTATATATCTGAGACTGAAATGATCACCGAGTAGTAAATAATAATATCTAATGGAATATGAACATGGTTTTGTACGTGAACACATTTCCTGCTCAACTTAAAATAATTCCAAACTGTGTAAATACGAGCAGTGATGGGGATCGACATGCTGCTGAAAGAGATAATATTTCTGGACCATTAAGCAATTCTAAATTCACGCCACTTTGTGACAGAAGCCATATAACTGGTATAATTAATTGGCAAAATACAAGACGGACGCCGGCTACTAAGTTAACAGATGCAGATGTTTCTAATGGCGTGAAATCGCGAGCGGTGCTTGGCGTCCGCCGGTGTGGGTGTAGCATGAGACGTTGTTCGCGAGGTGCGCCTCAACGAGATACGAACTTTTCTATTGATTAGAATGGATTGAAAAATTAATTATTTACTATAAGCGATTAATGAAATTTAGATAAATTGAATATTATTTTCGTTTTTGTTTCAAAGAATTAAATCTAACGATTTTAATAAATTTCTACTAGTTCTATTAATAACGTATATATTTAATTGGAATATTTGGATATTATTAGAGAGTTAATGAAATTGTATAAAATTCATTAATAATTTATTAACAGTAAATTGTTTATTTTATAGAAATCAATTCACTTGTGATTAGAAAAAGGGTATACTCGTAGATAAACTTTAATTATAATTCAATTTCTCCAAGAACTTTTCCAACTTATTTTAGAAATCAATGAATTTGATAAAATCTCGCTTTATTGTGCATCTGTATGTGTTAAAGAAACGTTTCTGATTGATTTCCCATTATCGAAATTGATTACATCTCTTACACTGTCTACTCGTTGTCGTTTATTTCGTTGGTGCTGTTGTCTTGCGATTCTAGTTCAAGTTTTGCGGCGATGACGTGAGGAGTTGTGAAGTAAGGTTGAGATGGCGACAGCTGTAGATGATACTTTACACCTGCTGGCCCGGGTTCTCGACGCGCGACCGCAAACCACGCCCGTCGAGGGGAACATGGTGACCGCGCTCTCCACCTCCCGACGGATACTACTTCTCATTAAGTTTTGCAACTCGGGGGCGCAGCCATATCTACATCGAAGTTACCCTCGCCGCTGACCATTAATTTCATGACACGGATCTGCTTGTAACAGTTTGCAGCCCGTACACAACGCGGAAATATCGTTCAAGTTTACGCCAGTAGTTTCACAGTTTGATATCTAAATGAAGTTTGCGTAACCCGCCGTGACATGCTGACATTGAGATAACTTAATACTCGCTCATGTGTTGAAAATTGTACAATTGTTGTTTATAAAATTGCGTTGCACATTGTACGTGTTTGATAAGTTAGGGTTTTTTTCGTACGCGTAAATATTTTTATATTCATCGATGTTTCCAAATATTTATGTACCTCGGTTCTTTAAATCTACACAAGATAACGATAATCATTCAAAACATTAATTAAATTTTATTAAATATTTATATTTTCAATAAAAAAATATATCAGCTTTTAAAATATATAACTAGAATTTTTTATCGATAAAATTGTTTTATATTTTTTCAGTTATAAAAAAATTAACATTTCCTCTTCTTAACTGAAAGAATGTAATTTATATTTATAAATTAATCTCAATAATCGTACTAGCATAGAATTTCATATATATATATATATATATATACAATTCATGATTTTCACATTTTTCACGGCTGTACACATAAAACCCGTGAATACTTCTGCATTTACGTCTTTTGTATTCCTCTCGACGGAATTATATTATTCCCGTCGTAATGGTTGTGTTTACTGAGATATGAGATGTCTGTATGCCATCAGAAACTCGTCTTTCACCTTCCGCATGTAATCTCGTTACAATTATAATAACCACCGTGTTACAAAATTACTAGAAAAAGAACCACTATTGTTGGAACTATCCGCGGAAATAAAAGAGAACTACCAAAATCAGGCAAAAGATGGTATGCCACGCTTCTCAACAAAACTATATAAATCGAGTCATTGTTCACTTACCATTTACAAAAGTAAGCCAAAAAAAAAAGTGCTTCTGAAAACCACCTTATATCTCACTCTCGACTAGATAAATACTTTAGGGACGAGTGTCGATGGACGATTCTCGTCGAGATCTGACTGAAAGTAGAAAGAAATTCTATTTTCAATAAGAATTTAAATCTATAGACAAATCAATATTTTTTCATATATAGTTTTTTTTTTAATACTTGTAATTAAATATCTTTTTAATATCATTTTTTTATACAACAGAAATTCTTGAACTCTGAAAAAATTCTATCAGTTTTCTTACATATTTTTTACATAGAAATAGTTTATAGTTAATGTCTTTTAGGTAACTCTGTACTGTTAATAAATTTTAAATGAAGTCAAAAAACTCATTATATTCGTTAGTTCTAAGTGGAGTTAGTTATTGTGCTTGAATAACATTATTATTAATATTTTTAGTATTTATTTTTGTTTTATAAAACGTTTTTTAAACTGATTTTTTAATAATCTATTAGAAATTACACTCATTTTAATACCACCATGAGATATTTGTCAAAAAATAATTTTAATTATATCTTAAGATATATAGGTTCATTTAAAAATAATGTAGATTAAAAATATTGACAATATTTTTTGATACAAAGTTGAAAAAAAGAATAAGAAAATCGTTTTACTTAAACTGTATAGTTGTTTTATTTGCTTTATAAAAACTGTTGATTTTATTTAAATTCAATCTTGTATTTATTCTATATAAAAAATAATTAATCTTATCATCTAACATTTTCAGTCTCATTGAAAAAAATTTCAATAAATCGTTTTTGAGTTGTAAAATTTACTTCCTTTAAAACATGATTAATTAAATGAGTCATTTAAATTTATGAGTAGAAAAATGTAATTCAAGAAATTTCTTTTTTATCTTTCTTTCGTCTTTATATATATGATACAATACACATAGATAATTTATTAAAGCTCGTATAGTGTCTCGTCTTATCGACAAAATGCTTGTGCATCTGTCGACGACACGACCACGCTGATGCTGCAAGTGTTCTGCGAGCACCTTTCATACTCATGAAATGAGGGTACCACAAATCCATCATTCGAATAAATGGATATCGCATTTATCATATTAAATCTACGTTCGTCGTCGTATAAGAATAAGACGAAGACGTTGAAGAACAAGCTACCTTAAGCGACCGTCTCTCGCGCCCGCCCGTCTCAAGATTGTTCCATTCTCGACGAGAGAATAGAATGAAGGTAGATACACTCGGTCCAATACGCGTTAGTGGCAGATCGTATCGTATCGCATCGTAACAATTCCATGGAAGAAGATTCAAAGATATGAAGTTAATCCACTCAGTCATTCCATTACGAGCTTTCGAATCTTGATATCAGCCACCGTTGCCTGCCGCCGTTGGTACCTAGTCTTTCGTGTTTGATATGTTTCTGCCTAGCTTAACGTCACAATAGCCTGTTTCTATTCTTGTTGAAACCGTCGAACTCTCGTCTGCACCTACTTTCGCCACGACTCACTCACTCCTCCTACACATAAACACACACACACATACATACTTTTGTTATTGTTGAAAGGAAACCACTATGTTCGAAGTTACCTTATATATTGTCCTGATTACGTGACATATGACATGATACTTGAGAATAAAATTTAATAAAAAAATATCGTTTTTACGTTTGAACTGATCACGTTTATATCCTCTCGACTTTATTTTCATTAATTTTATATTGATCACATTTGTGGAAGGAAATAATTTCTTATCTGCTTCTATAATTATTTCAATCACTGCATACTTTATTTCACCTGTCACTGACATATAATTATTCTATAAAAATAAATATTAATTGCGCGGTATCATATTGATTATTTATTTATTAATAAAATTATCTTAATTAATTAAATTTATCTTCAGTTATTTATAAATTGAAAAATGTTTTCAATGAATAAATCAATTGTAAATAACGTTTTTGTTTTTAAATAATGGGTAAATTAATTATAATTGAAACACTTAATGTTTTATTTTTATCTATTCAAAATATTTAAAAGTATGAACTCGTATCATTTGAATAATTTTTATATTTGAATAAATTGATAATTTAACACATTTAATCATTCGTTTTTTTGGATGTTGATAAATAATACTTATTTTCGTATTACTTATAAAAATATTACTTTATTTATATCTCTTTTATTATTTTTAAAAAAATTCTAAAAAATAAATCTACATTTTACCAAAATTATTTTCAACATAAATACTAAATTAATTAAAAATTATAAATAGCTAATAAAAACTGATAATCGTTTTATCTACTTATTGTTTTATTGATCAGTCTAATTTAATCAAGATAAATTTTAATAAAAACCGTATTTAAAATCTACAATAACTAATTGAATCTTGTAAAATGGAACTTGTATTGCAATTAGGTTAATGCATTCACATATACTATGCAATTCTAGTTACATGTGATAAATATCTTGTTTGATTCAAACACATCAAAAGCATTTTGCTGCAAAGAAAAAGGAAATGTTCCAAATGTGTGCGGTTTATCTGCCTTACTGGAAATGGAAATTTATATTAGAGACTATACCTATTTTCAGTTGTATTGTAATCATTTAATTATATTATTTAGAAATGTAAATCGGTGAGGTATCATTTGTCGATTGAAATTAATTAGAAATAATAATTAAAATAAAATCGATTATAGATTGATATATTTACAGAAATTTATTATAGATTATTGTTTATGTTTTTGTATTTAGTTGTATGTTTTGTTAAGATATTTGTTTATTGCAAATTTCATTTGCTCAAGTTAAAGATTCGATCGTTAGTTCATGATTTCTTATTTACTTTCCTCTCTATTATAACGAATTAAAAATATTTTTTTAAAATCACTTATATAAATAATACAGTCTATATTTTATCATCATCAATCTCTTCTAACCACTGTTGGTTAAAAGATTATCTCAAAACTTCCATTATCAGTGATCTAATTTTTTTTTCTATTATACTTTAACCAATTTTTTATGTGGTCTGTTCTATTTATCCATGGTCAAAAAGCTCAGAATTTTCAAAAGTCAAAATTTTGAAAAAACTCAAAATTTTGAAACAAACTCAGTTTTCAAATAAGTGAAAATTTTCAAAAAATTCATAATTTTCAAAAAAGCTCAAAAAAGTCAAAATTTTCCAAAAAGCTTTTTCTTTTGGGTTTTTTCAATTAATAATTTCTTGTTTTCATAATAAATAACAATATGAATACATTTATTATAAAATCCTAATAAATCTAGAAACATATTAAGAATATTGGTTTATAGTAATTATGTAAAATAAATTCTAATAGAATTTTATCGTTAAGTAGTATTAATGTATTGTTGTAGTATAAATTAAAATTAAATTACACTTATCATGTAATAAGATTAATGATACAATCATTAATTTAAATATTTTTTTGAATATTTGCTAATCGTATTTTTAATCGATTGATTATTATTTTTTATTTATACTTGAACATTTTTGAGAGTTCATTTTATTTGAATTGAAAATAAATTTATTTTAAAGATCTTTGAACGTATATGTATCATATTTTAATGTATGTTAGTGTTGTAAGAGTGTAATTAGAAAAAGAAGTATTATTGAATCACAATTACAGTATTAGTCACTGAAAGAAAATCATGTAATTGGCCTTTGTTCCAGTCATTCAAATAAAACTAAAAAAAAATCAGATCGTCAGTAATTGAGCAGTCGTTTTTTTTAAGTAACGTTCGACGATTCGACCGAACGTGACTCGAATAAAATAACACGACAGTAGGTATTTAATCAGTACTTGTTTTTATTGTTTCGCATGCTAAACCTGTGCGGTCGTCAGAAACATAGGGGCTCGACAATGTACATTTCTAAAAACCACGTCTCCGTCCAATCCTACCTATCTGTTCTTCAAAGACGACGTAATCCGTTTAAGGACATGAAAATGAACTAAGGTAAAGAAAAAAGAAACGTACCAAGTGGATTGTATTAAAATATAAACCTGAGCTGTTTCACAAAACAGATGCGAGTGTTTGCTTGTCTCCGCGTTAGAAAATTTATAACTCGGCAAATATTATTTCGCTCACGGACTATGCAAGGTGTGCTGCGAGAGAAACCAGAATTACGTTCTTTTATATTGGCGTTCACGATCGTCTATTGGTACAGGCAACAACTGCGGAATCGTTTTGGAACGTCTTTTACATAAAGGTCAGTAGCGGATCAACGAAATGTATGAAATTATAAATCTGTTCATACATATGGATCGAATCTTATTATACATATTTTTAAAAATTAATTAGCAATTATTAAAAAAAATATTGATTTTATTTCTAACTTTTATCATTCATAAAAAACGAATTTATTGAATCGTTGACCTTTTTAATTTTTTTAAAATCGTTTATTTTCCATGGAAGAAATTTTACACGTTTACAATTTAAATAATTAATAATCATAAATCAAATATTTTTTTATAAAAAAACAATATATTATCCTGTTATATTAAAATTCAATTCGATGTACCTACAACTGTTGTATTATTTTTGCATTTATTTGGTGTAATTTTCGCACGAATGCCATTAATATAGCTATTAAAAAATCACGTGAATTAATGAGATTTTAAATGATTTCACGTGAATTTTTTGCATGATTTTTTTTATACTGTCGCAATAAGCTAGTTCGTGAATTGCAATCGAATTTATTTTAATTATTACTGTGTGAATAGATTGGAGAGTAACATATATCCGTATTTATAATACCAAGTTAAAATGGCAGACTAATGATATAAAAAATAGCATAATTGAACTCATAATATTTTATGGAAAAAATGATCAGTTACAATTATTTTTGATTACGTTAAATTTTTATCAAGTTCACAAGTATTGAAGAATAAATACTGGGGTACAATAAAACAAGTATTTCTGAAAATGCAATTGGTTATTGATTATGAATACTCGATTTCGTTTTACACACCACTGCACAAGTAGACCGTTGTAGTGAAAATAAAGGTGCGAGAGACCAATCAAGGTTTGTGATATGTGAGGGACGGCTTGCAGTATGGTGTGGCGTCAATGTTTTCGTGACAGGAATCGTCGACGACGTCGACGCCTGTAACGACGCTGTACGGCACAGAGAAAGAACGAACCGACGGTATCCCGTTGCCAATACCGTATTCCGACAACGATGCCTACGCGCTTCTATTTACTGAATTCTTTATCATGCACACCTGCTACAATAATATATTTTTTTCTTTTTCAAATGATTTCGCGACGGTAATGATACATAACATTTATTTATCATTCAAAGTAGCTGTATTAAGGACCAACGTGTGAGTGTTGCAGGTGTGCTTGTACACGTAGCACGCGGAAAGAAATATAAAATGATATTCTCAAATCGATTTTTACCCGCTGTGTAAATAGAACGACGGAATTCTACATGCGTAGTCGATAATATTTCTAATAATATTTTTACTTTTATTTACACAAGATCTATATTGCATGCTAATAAAACAAATTCATTTTTTTCAAATCGTCTTATATATTTATTTTATTCAAATAATTGTACTTTGAATAATAACTTCATCTAAAAATGTTCAATAAGTTCTTTGTATTAATAACTCTTCAGTTAATTTTTTATACTTGATTTTCTAAAAATTTCGTTTTTTCAGTTGCAGTTAAGAAATTCTATTTTGTAATCCTACATTTTCATGCTTCAGAAAAATCTATTTTATTGCTCGTTTGATTTCTCATTTGTATAAAAAAAATTAATTCGTATCTATTTAATTTTTTATTTCATTTATTAATTGAAAATCGTTTTAAATAATTCACTTTCATCCGAAAATTATGTAAATATCTGTTTGTAAAAATATTCTTGCATGTATTGTTAAAATATTTTTGATTACATTATAAGTGAACATTGCGATTTGGCAGCAAAAACGTATTTGTGTTTACAAGTAGTCTTCAAATAGTTTTAATACTCTAGAATATTTTTCTCAATGAATATAAAAATCTTTGTGTTAAATTGTCAGAATAACATAAAACGAAAAAGATCATAAAAGAAACAAGTAAATAGTATATTTTTTTATTGGACGAATGTCAAAAATGCATCTTGCAGTATAAGTAGTTTTAACAAGAAAGTTTTTTTATTCGTTACATATATTTTTTACATTCACATTTATATAGATGTATGTATGTAAATATGTATGTGTGTGTGTGTACGTCATGTACTTTTGTAACAAAATGTACGTAATTGAGTTTGTTATATTGAATAAACATTATTCTTTAAAACAGTATTAGCATTTTGCTACGAAGGTACTTTTAAAATCATTAAATTATCATTTGTTTAAATTAACATTCCTGTCACGATACAGTCGAAAAACAATGATATTCGCAAGTTTGAAAATTCCGAACAAAGTTTCAAAAAATTATTTTTTAAACGTATACTTCGGCTACTATAGCTAAAATCTAATTATAAATAGACCATACATAATTGAACGGGCGTCAGTATTCACTCAAGTAAATTATATTTTCCCTTAATCGTAAATTCTAAAAACGAACATGAGGTAGTAATGTAATTTCATCCCGGCACCTTTTATATGAGTTACTGACGAGAAGCGTACTGAACATTTTTATCATAAAAGCGGACTTGTCTGATAAAACAATGGCGCTAAATAAACCGCGAGGTGTAGTGACGTGGTCTCATTTTACGTGAATAACTGCAGCCACCGCCGTCAACCACCGGCTTGGTACTGTTTCTTCCTTACGCTTTTCCGTTCTTGCGGACACAAATCTTGCCCATTGTTTCTCAATTTCATCTGCTTTTCAGTCTGTGCACCATTGTCATTCATAACTGTGTTGTCAAGTGCGCATGCAAAGAGATTTAAAAGAATACATTCTTTTTTTCATAAAATTATCAATGTAGATAAAAAATATATACATATTTTTGTCTGCGAAAAAGATTTCTTTAATCGAACTCTGACTAAGAATCAGTTTGATTATTTTTGAAAATTTTGTTATAGAAATATAAATGTACAATAGATTAAAATTAGTTCTTATTCCAGGTTTAAAAATATTTAATATTTTTTAAATAAATACAGTTTTTAATAAAAAAAACCTGTCAAAGTTGATTGAAAAATGTTTTCATAATTACATTATTTATCTTTTATTTTTCTAGAAAAAAAATAAGATTTGGGTTATATTTTCATAATTAATGATTATTATTTAGACACTACACCGATTTATTATTTTTGACGTTGAAGATTTATTGCTATTTTTTTCTAAAGATAAATTAATAAAAAATATGTTTAAAATATAAATTGTCGATTTTTCATTTTTATGAGTATTATAAATATTTTTATTTAGTATTTATTTATATTTTTGTTGATTTTTCATTTACTTATATTAATAAATGGAAATATTATTTTTAATAAGAAGATTTCTTCAGTATTTTTTCATATTATTAATTAAACTGTTTTCTATAATTACAATTAATCGATTTATATTTTTTATATAAATTAATCACTCTTTAATATTGTAAAAAAATTAATAAATTGATTTTGTATTTGTGTACTTAAAATATCATATTTAATTTATATATATAAACATAACCTTTTAATATCTTTTTATGTATTTAATTTAATGTTCATTGTATTTATGATTAGAAATGTAATTATATTGTATGTATGTAAAGTCGTTTATACATCATGTAAATTATATTTTAAATATTGTTAAATAACGTTCACTTAATAAACAATGGTGTCGTTAAAAAAATCTCCTCTACAGAAACGATATAAACGCGCTCGTGCGTTATTCTAGATATAACAGAACACTTGTTTCGAATGTAAAATGAATTATTTATTAAAAAGGAATTATATGTACCGTTCCATGCGAGCTTCGGTTTGGTATTATTTTTTTACCGTACGATATGCATAGCGACAGATACGAGGGAGAACGAAACGAGTGTAAAGCAATAGGAGAAATCGTATTTGGAGAGAGACGTTACACATAATACAATGCAATGACGACGTCGGTGACTCATTTCATATCATGACATATTCTAATCACCTGTCCGTAAGAATACAACCGTGATAAATTGTGCTCATTAAACAAAAAGTGAATTTGTAATATATTTACTCTGGAGACGGTCCGATGTAAGGCGCAGGTAATTTTCTTGGCAATTTGTGATGTTTGCTTAGCGGTATAAGCTAATTTGCTGACTCGTGTCGCGGCTCACTTGGTTTCACCTGTCTGTCTCTTCTCAACTCGCTGCCTTTATAGCCGTCGACGTACCGCCACTTCTCTAACGCCCCTAGACGCTTGTTTAGTCGTCGTCGTCGCAATCTTCGCGACGCACTTGCAACAGACACTTATTACTATAACAAGAATCTGGTGACGAAAAAAATAAACAATTCCGAGAATCGTTGATGATTTGTCAAGTAATCCGTGTGTTTTCTGTTCGCAATTATTCGTTTCATGTTATTTAGAGCGTATTCGTGGAATTGATATGTGCAGATATAAATCTAACGTTCGGTCTGGAAAAAACGCACAGTTTTATTTTAATTTATATCACATGTCGTTTAATTATCCCAGTCTTTTTAAATTATCTGTAAAGTTTGTTTACAGAGTTTTAGTTTATAATCATTGAATATATTTTTTTAATTTCTATTGAAATTTATTTTTCAATTCAATTATAAAAATAGATGAAATATAAAAATTATTTTGTTATACTGATAATTTTTTTTGTACAAAAATTATATTGTGAAACATATATTATTTTATAAAAATATCATTAATTAAAGTGTATTATTTAATTAAATCTGGTAATAATAGATATTTTACTATCTACATATTCATAGCTAATTTTATTCCCAATTGTTGTTCAATTTTTCAAAATTGAGATTATGAATAATTTTAGTGTGTGTATGTATTTGTGTGTATGATTATATATTGGCTTATTTTAAAATTCCAAAATAAACTTTTGAATTATAAAGTGTAAATATACAAGAAAACATTGTTTGACATTAGACTGTGTGCAAATGTCAAGATTTAACAGTCGAATTTCGAAACTTGTTGAATATATCTTTCACGTAGACATATATTTTCGTTTGTACGCGTCGTATATAAATTTTTACGAGAGAATAAACTAGTACAATGAAGACAACACAGAAACGTGTATTATAATTCCATAATTCATTCCACCTACTTGAAAATCATAATGAAAGACGTGTAAAACACCTTGGTATTGTATTATGCGGGGGCCGAATCGTTCGCATTGATTTATTCGCTAGAAACGCGAACCAAGTGTATCTCTGCGGTATTTTAATAGCCCTTCTCGCCGGTGTGGTGTTCTCGCCAAACTCACTCCGGTCTGCTAATTATGTCTCATCAAGACATTCTTAAGCGTTCCACTGCAAGAGAAATATATCAGGAGGAACCCACGTACGTATAATTAGTGTTTTCATAATTAATACACCTATCTTTCTTGTAATGCATTTCCACGAAAGCTTATTATACAGTAATTGGAATGATATACTGATCCTTGATGACATTTTTCTGCTGTAATTATTTTTGTGAAATTTTTGAATGATAAGTTCATCGTTAAATTTCATACAGACGTATAGAAAAAGATAAATATAAAAATTAATTAAAAAAAAAACGTTTTAAAATTTTTATTAATCCAACCACTTAATTTGTTTATTACTATTGTTTTGATTGAACGTAGTATAAAAAATAAATGTTTATACAAAGATGACATGTTAGATATTTGTTCAAACGTGCATGTAACCTTTTCTTAAACAGTTTTGAAAAATGACAACTTTACACAATTAGATATATTATGTGATGATAAATTAATGGACCAAGTACAAATATTGACGAGAAATGTTAATTTTAATATAATATACTATTAACTAAAAACATTTCCTCTCGTCGTTTCGTTAACTATAGTATTGTTTATTTCAATCATTTGCCAAATAGATTTAGATAGATTGCATAAGATTTATGGACGAGTCAGTTATTTATGAAAAGTTTTCTTTAAGAGATAATGATTTATTGAATATTCTGAGGCCAGAACTAGTTCGATTATAAAGACTGTTGAATACAACAAATTCTAATGTCCTTATCCCTAATATACATATATATATATATATATATATATATATATATATATATATATATATATATATAAACATTAGTCCACGTGTTATTGTTTTCTATATTATAAAAACATTACTGTTATGTCAGAAGATGAGGACTTGGCACGTACAACAGTAATGAATAGCGGAATTTTTCTCGTAGTCTACTTCATCAGAATAACAGGTGTAATGAAAAAATGAAGATTTAGTAATAGTGATTTTGACATAAATTTATTAGTTGTATTTTTTGGCAAGTCTTATAACAGGTTGTCGACCTGTCATACCAATGTTTCTCAAACAGTTTAAAATATTCTGTTTTATATTTATTTAATTAAGTTTTTATAGCTGTACGTTATAAAAGAAGACGTTAAGAAATATTCGCATCATTATGTACATTTAGGATTTCAATGGATATAAATCATACATATATATATATAATTTATATACGAATTTATCGAGCGAAAATTTATATAAAACAATTTTTTTTAATTAAGTTACATCAGAATTTTCACAACAAGATCCTTGTTTAATAACGTATACTGTTGAAATTAAAATATTTTCTAAAAAAAAATTTATATCAGTATTTTTCATAGAATGCAATAGAGGTATAATAATATGTCCAAGAAAAGGTTTTAAATATAAGCACTCGTATGTAGATCTTTTTGTGATTTTTGGCAATAACATAAAACGAATTATAATCTGTTTTGTATTCTTTTTGATACGAAAACAATTCTATGGAATTCACAATCATTTTTATACGATATAAATTAAAAATGATGTCTTTTGTGTCATTTAAATACGAATTTAATAGAATAGGACGTTAGAGAAATATTTATTTTAGTTGTAGTTCTTTTTAATATTTTTTTTCATAATAACTTATCGTTGTTATTAGTCTTTTGTGTTTATATATATTTTAGTTAGCAAATCAGTCTGTTCTGATTTTTCATTTTTAACAGATTTGAATATTTACATATAACGTTTATAATCATTCGATTTTTCATTTCTTCATAATTTTATATATAAAAATATTTTTTTAAAAATAAATTCAGTTCGAAGCCATTTTTAATATAGATCAGTTCGTAATATTTTTTTGTACTGAATATATATGTTTAAAATTAAATAATTAAGTAATTAATTTAAGAAAAAAATTATCTGATGATTTTATAGAAGAAATTAATGTCGTAGAATAAATAACGAGTTTATAGTTTTATTATTCTGTTTACGGAACTTAATTGTCTATTAGTTTTTGTTTAGTACACTATTTTTTTCTTATATTTATATCTTTTAATTCATTTATTATCTGTGATAGTTAACATACGTTCTTATCATTAATTTTTTTCGTTCAAGATTTATTTATGACTAAATTTATAGATACTACTTTAATACACATATGTTTTATATATATATATATATATATATATATATATATATATATATATATATATATATATATATATATATATATATACGCGTGTGTATGTTTATACAATTGTGTGTATATGTTTTTATAAAAATATATGTTTGTGTGCATGTGTTTTTTGTGTATCTATAAGAAAAATATATAAATTATGTTTATCGTATTGACGCCGTCACTGTTAACGGCTCCTGGCAGACTGTTGTCTGACACTCATCGAAGGTGAAATCTAAATATACACCTTCCGTTGCCAGCAGCGAGCCACCTTCAGTTTGTATGTATGTTTTTTTTTTTTATTACCGGCAGCTAAAAGTTTTCGCTCATTAGCCGGCGCCTGACACCGCCCGCGCACACCGGCCAATCTCACGAATCTGTGCTCTATAATAGCTTCTTTGTAAACTGTACAACAGAAACTGTCGTAGATTTCTCTGTTGCATCAAATCGTTCGTCGCTTTCATCTTCATAGTTCATTCAACAGCTGAAGTGTATGTAGGTGGACATATATCAGTAGGTGTTTGACATGCATTTACTATTTTCATTATTAAAATAAAATTATACGAATTTGCATTTCAGGTGGAAATATATATATATATATATATATATATATATATATATATATATATAAATTAAATTTATAATAGTTTAAAATATAAAAAAAAATTGATAGATGTATTCTGAATAAAAACGTTTCGACTATCCAATTTATAACAACAGCTCATAATTGTACTTCACTGAACACGAATTTTTCACGTCGAGTTATTTCTTACAAATCTCTTAAAATGCTTTTTGAAAAGCGGAAAAAATCGTACTTTAACTGCAATACAATCATTATTCATTGTGCACCTCAATCACGCGTAGTTGTACTTTAATGTATCTTTCTCATCTCCCCTGATTGCAATGTACACAGAATGACTCACCACTCGACACTGTATATATATATATATACCTTCATTTCTCTAGAATTATTCCTTCACCCCTACATCGTTTTCAACCCCATCTTGTAATCACACAAAGATATGCTTTTAAAAATTGTGTTTACATTGGTTAAAAAAAATTGTCACGTGTATATTTTTGTAATTGTTGTACTTGGTGTCTTATAGATATTTATTTTGTACTCACTCATACTGAAATTCTTTGTTTTGTATGTATATCGTCTGTATACATATATAATGAATATGATGATTCCAATGAATCATATCTTGCTATATACAAAATTGTATTTTATTTTATGATTTGATCAATTGTGACGATGGAAAATATTTATATTTGACAATATTGATATTTTATATTTGTTAAAATTTAGGGCTGTGTTAAGATTGCATTTAATTTAATTTAAATCGTTATATATTTATAGAAAAAACTGTTGTTAAATTAGAGAGTAATAGATATTTTTTCTGAAAATGAATTTAGAAATTCTGGAAAAAATAAACTTTGTTTTAAACTAAATCCAGTTGTTAAAAATGTACCTTTGATGTTAAATTTCTACAACTATGATTGTATTTGTATTGAGTAATAAATATTAAAAATATTTTTCGTCATGTTATCTCCATCTGCTATTTAATATTATCTGTAAAAGAGCTTTGTACGTCTTTTGCGAAGAAATCGTCTTCAAACGAAATACCGTGTATATTTGAATAATAATTTAATAGAATATTGTTTTCAATATCTTTTGTGGTTTTTTTGTTCCGAGAAAGGTTTTCATAACAATTAATGACATAAGTAAGCATGATAATGCTTTAATTTCCCTTGCGTATAATGAGCCACGCAGAAGAAATTAACGACGAATAACGAATTTTTGATCAAACAAACTTTGATTACTTTCATTTTTATCTTAAATGGCATCTTAATTCTTATAAAGTGGATGGCTGCTGTTATACGGCAAGTTAGAAGAGCTTAATTATAATCATCCCGGACAGGTTTCAATTACAAGGTTTTGCAGCAAAAGCGTTTGATAAATCATGTAGGCCCGTTTCTTCTTATCTCGACAGATCTGAATTAAAGAAAACTCAAACCGAAGAGCCGCTGAGGGACAGATTAAAAACTGAGTGCTAGCAGATCTTCGCGACCCTCTGTTCTTTCGGCGCGCCGGATTCGCGCGATTTCCCGTGAAGTTTGCCGTCGTGGTATCCTCTCGGTGTGTGTATGTGTGTGTGTACGTACGGTTATTCGCCGTCTTCTCACTCACTTTCTTTCGGTTCGACCGCCATTAAAATTTTAATATTCATTGTAGACATCAAACATCCTGTATTAACATCGGCGATATACGTTTCTGTAAATAGTTCAGGAGGTGAATAAAGACATTGTTTAATTTTAATGAAATTAACCAATTACTCGCTTGTTTTATCACTCGCTACATTTTTTATAGGTCGTTTAAAATTTTATTATTTTTAAATGCCGTACACTTGACTTCTTATTTTATATTTCTACGTTATGTATTCATTGTACTTTATTATGAAGATTCACGATTATACATACTAATATATTTTTCTTTTTATTTTCAGGTAAGGGATACTTTTTTTATTCCATGAGGTATGTTTAATTATTAAGTACATAATTCAACTTATCGCTTTATTTTTTATTGATATTTTTTTATAAAATATCCAAAATAAATAATCGAAATGAAATTGAAGATTAAGACAGTGAGAATTAAAAAAAATCAAATTAGATTTCTGATATAATTTTTGTATTTTTACTTTTATTTAAAATCCAAAGTCACAGGATTATTTATTATAAGATATTAATACAGTGGATAATTATTCAGTTTAAAATATTAACTTGAGATTTTTATATTTTATATTGGAATTAAAAATCATGTCTTTAATATAATTGTTGCTCATTTAGCAAATAATGTAAAAATTCTAAACAAATATGAGGATAATTAAAATATATTTTTTAGAAATATTTTATTAGATTTAAAAAATACTTATATTTTATATTAAACAATTCTTATACGTTATTTTCTAGTCATAATGAGTGGATAAAATTAGTAGTATAAATTTTTATTTTCTTTAAATTTTACTCTGTAATTTTTAATTAACTTTTGAGTTTTATTATTGACTTTTTTATTAATCTTAAATATTTTGAAATGAATTTCTTTGTATTTGTATAGTAAATCCTTATAGATTTTTATTTATGTATAGAATTATGTTTATTTTAGCACTGTAGCTATAAATTCTCTTAACACTATTGATAATTTTTTTAAAAGCACATTAATACATTTTGATATCCTGTTATGAAAACATTTTTTTACGTATTTAAAAATATCTATTATATAAAATTGAGATAAAACTATACAATAACAAAGTGAACAATAGGCGATTATTGAACGCTTTATAATATACTGTGGTGTTGGGGGTGAAAATTAATTTATTTCAAAAAGAATTATAGACTTTTATGAGGTTCAATCTATGGGTTTAATAATATAATTAATTAAACAGAAATAATTTTCAAGTTGATTTTTGTATTAATAATTTTTCATTTTTTTTAAATATGAAATATTGATTCAATTAATTCATGAATGTGAATGAATAAACTGTTTTTTTAAATCTTTATTTTTTTTTTATAAAATTAAATCTCATGTTAGAAATTGTAATTTTTAAACATTATTTATTTTAATAAGATATTGTTGTGTGTGTATAAACGAGATAGAATTTTTAATCTGCGAAAAATATTTAATATCGCAACGATAGTTCGCCAACGATTATTATTTAAAAGTGTACGTCGTACGTAAACTTTTAAATATCTGTTCATAAGCGTTCGTGCTGTTGAAAAACACAATCGCATGCCATGAATGTCAATATCATCAGCCGCCAGGGCATCAACGCTGTGGTGTGTAGTTCGCGTCTGGGAATATGATGCCGTCGAGCATCAGGTAAACGCCACGAGCCCACATTTTCTTCTCATTTTAACGCAAAATTGTTTTTGACATTTCACATTGGAAAAACTGTCTCGTTCCCTATTTAAGGTGCTAATGTTTTCACTTTGCGTATATATGAGGAGTCGCTCAGGAAATTAAATTTCGCTTGTAAAGAAATAAGGTGTGTGCCAGAGACGTGCAGAAAAGCGGCTGACAGAAGATAATTGAATGAAGCAGTCGCAGCCGCAGCCCGAGCCAACACTCCGGCCGTGGTCGCCGGAGGGGGCTGCGCCGACTTTCGCAAAGGTGTGAGCCACTCCGACGTCTCCGCCACCTCTCAATGGACGATTATTTTTTCAATTTACGTACCGCAGGTGCTAAAAAACTTGTTCGGCGCGCATTTGTACTCTTAATAACGCTGTCGCTCAACGCCACCCGCGATCTTTTTATTAATATTTCGTCGGCGGAATGTTTTTCTTTTTTCAATTTGTTTTAATTTTATTCATCGGCAGACACACGCGAACGCGTCTGTCGCATAATGAATTATTTTCTTCAAAAACGTTATTATATCAAACGTATGTTTACATCGTAATCACCTTGCCATTAATGTAAATGACTCATAATGATAATGCAATTTATATAAAATGAACGAGGATAATTTCTGTTTGTGAAAAAAAAAAACGTCACGTGGACTGATAATAGATGTTACAAAGTCTCAAAGTCTCTCTCTCCATATTAAATTAAACAACATTAAACAAATAAGTTCAACAAACAATATACGTGTTTAATTGCAAAGTTATTTTTTTACTAGTTGATAAATTTCTTATTAGAAAAAATCATTAATTCGTCATTTAATTTACTATTAAATAATTTAACCTTATTGACAATTCTAAATAATCTCTATTCAAAAATAATAAATATTTTGATTACAAACATACAATAATAAGATTTTGTAATAAAATATTTTTTCTTTGAAAATCATTTATGTATTAAAAATACGTTGTTTATTCATTTTTTCACATTTTTGTTTATTGATTTTAATCATTAAAATATTTTGCAATGACAGTTTATATTTTTAAACTATTTTGGATTAACACAGGTTTATTTCTTTATTAATGGTTTGACGATGATAGAAAAAAAATTATAAACACTTCTATAAAATCTTGTAATGTTTAAATGAATGATTTATTTTTATATTACAGATTTATTTAATCATGTTTATCGTTGTTGTAAATTATCTGATTAGGAATTATATTAATCACTCGAGTTAGTTGAAAAATAACTGATGCGTTTTTAATTTTATTGTGAAATGAAGCGACGACAAACAATAAATATTAATTAATTAACCGTTTGAATATCTGGATTTATAATCGTAGAGTTTGACTAGTGTATCCACCGCCTACACAGCAACAGTTGAGTGACAATCCTATTCAATAGATGTCAGCACAAGACTGTTACGTCTGCAATGTGTAATTCCCTTTTCCCGAACTCCACTTGTCCAGTTCGAGTCGAGCTAGTCGTACAGAACTGACGAGACGGTCGTGTCATATTAAAATGCATCGTTGTTTGATTGGATTCTAATTTACATTTTCGATAGTAATTGAATATTATTATTTTTTATTTATCAATAAACGATTCTTCATTCAATTTTCATACAGACATGACATTTATTTTATTTTTAAGTACTCAATTGTGTACTATGTACTATGTAATTTATTTTATTATAAAATTTATATTTTCATTACCAGTACGATATTTAAAACAGATATTAAAAAATTAATCATCTCTATTTTTAAAAGTATTATAAGTACATATTGAACGATTTCAAAGAAATAGTTTATTTTTTATTAAATTATTTCATCAGCCATGAATTTAAATTTGTAAATTTCGTCCTTGGCTATTTGTATGTTTTGATTTTTTTATTTATCGTTCAAGCAATGTTGATATTTTCGAAAGTCACTCGTAAGCAAATTCTTATTGAAAATACTAACATAAAATAGTAATAACATAACATAGCGAAACAAGAGGCATTCGACTATGAAGCAGTATTTAGTTGCACACGAAAATCGTGACCGAACATAAAGAAAAAAATATACGCGACATCGTAACAGTGGCGGCAATTCAATGTTTAGCTAATCATTTATCAACTGAACGTCAAAATATCGGAAGCAGACGGGAACAATTAGTTTGACGGAGCACGTGTCCGCCGTCAACGGCGTCAGCCGACACCCGCCCACACTTCTGCGCTCATCTAACCCGACGTCGTTGCTACCACTGCGGCATAAAACACGGCGTTCGTGTAACAATGATAATACGCGACGTAGGTTACCGCTCTTTTTTTTTAAAAAAAAGAAGACGTGACTGAAATTAATGCGTTCGCGAGATCAAAAGTAACAAACGTTGAACACCTCCACAGGCCACCTTCTAACAAGAGAGACCGTGTTGTTGGCTATGCGTTGCTCGAAAGCACGAACCATTTCCGACACGATATTAGTCGGAAAAATACTCGTTCGTTTTATTGTTCCCACGAATTTCGTTGAGACGGTGGTGGGCCCGAAACGCGTTCGAACAAAATAATTTCTGTTTAAACTTAATGTCATGTTACGGAACGAAAAACAATTCTCTATTAGATATGTATTACATTTTAATTATTTCTCTACACACAGAGATAAACATATATTAACTCACTCAGATATACAGTAGAGACAAAATTATGGATTCAAACCAACATTCAATTAAATAAAATAAAATGAATATAATATATTTCTTATAATATAATATATTTCTGTAAATAAAATAAATATATTTCTTATTTTCTTTAAATTGAAAGGGTCATCCAAATGTGACGCCTAGATGTTTCTTTTTAATAAAACACAAACTGTTTGGAATTTTTTCAAACTATTTTTTTTATTTAAAGTATGATTCATTACAATTATAAGTGGAACAGAATATTGTTCAAATATCCACATAACTGGATTTACAGACATCAATTCGAATATTGAAATTTTCAATGACTTTTCGACAGGTTATTGGATTTATTTCTCGAATTGCAACTCGAATGTTGTTCTTTTGACCATTAATTGTTTGTGGCTTGTTAGCATAAACTCGACTTTTCAAAAAAAAATCTAATGGTGTTAAATCGCATAATTTTGAAGGCCAATTGAAATCTGTATTTAATGAAATTACATATTGATGAAATTTCGATACCAAAAACGGAATATTCTTTTGAGTTATGTGATATGTAGCACCATCTTGCTGGAAATAGACATCAGACACATCAATATCATTCAATTTTAGTCATACAGTCATTAAACATTGATTGATATCGCTCAGCATTCCTAGTAACAACATCATCTTCGAAGAAAAATGGTCCATTTGTCTAAAATGCACATCAAACTGACTTTTTGTGGGGATAGAGATTTTTCATGAATAACACTAGGATTTTCATCACAATTTTGCTTATTAATGAATTCATCCATTGTGAAATGAGTTTTATCACTAAACAAAATTTTGCTTGAAAATAATGGATTTGTTGTTTGTTGTACAATAATCCAACTAGTGAAATTACGACGTTGTAAATGATCTCTTTCTTCCAATTCTTAGATGAATTGAATTTTGTACGTGTGTAAATGCAAATCTTTATGCAAAATCCTCCATAAAGTGTTATAAGATATTGCCAATTCTTGGGAACGACCTGAAATTAATGTTGTCAGTTCATTTTCAACATTTTCACTTACAACAGCAATGTTTTCCTTTGTGTGTATAGTTTTTGGTCTTCCACTTGTTGGTGTATTAAAAATACAACCAGTTTCTTCGAATTTTTTCATAAATCTTTGAATTAAAGTCTGATATGGCTGATTATTTACACAAAAAAAATAAGGAATTTTGCAATGGGGTTTTTTCAAAGAACGCCCATTTTCATAATAAATTTGAATAATGTTAAATGCGTTGCTACAATGTGTATTTTTCCATGGTTAAAATTGTAACTTTCTACTAAAACAAAAAGGCTTATTATGTCATTTGAAAAGACATGACATATAAACATACAGTGCTAACATCTAGGCGTCACATTTGGATGATTCTGTATATGAAAAAAAAATAAGTGTATGACTGATTAATTGATTAAGAAGTTAAATATTTTAATTAGTTTTATTATTTATTTTTACTGATATTTTAAATAAAAATAATTAAATATTGGTTTTATGTTTTTATACTTCATTTTATATATATATATATATATATATATATATATATATATAGATATATCATACACATACACACGTACACACTTACATACACATACACACGTGTATGTGGCCGTATGGTATGTGTTTGTGTGTATTTGACAGATGTATTTGATTAATGAACGTTATTTGCAAACAAGTTCAATATTGCGTGAAATATATTTATAATCTATTAAAAAAATGTACAATTTCAGTGAGCGTTTCGCGTCCAAGACGAAAAATTATTACTCGTGTACCTAACGTACGTATCCCAGACATAAGTACATATATTATTTCATGTACGAAAAATTGCACCGGAACCGTTGTTAGCGCCGTATCAGCTCTGCGCACGGAAAATTCTCGGTGTTTTTCGTCAGCCGGCCGTTTTGTTGTTCCTGCTACTGCTTTTTTTTATTAAAAACTCTTAATTATTGTAAGCGCGACGACGGCACGTGTTTCATAATTCATTAGATTTGAGTGTTGTATGCGGATTTGTGATTTGTATAACGAATGTGACTCGAGCCTTTTTCATTACTCTGTTTGCGTTACGTGTTTACATATTAAATGTTATCCCATCGCTCATCCGCCAGACTCACCCTATAAGGGAGGGAAACTCGGCGTCGACAGGTGTATACACACATACGCAAACAACATTCATCCACACACACACTCGTTCATATACAGCGAAACAAAGCAATCAGCGCTGAGGTTTTGTGTAGTTAGATTTAATTTAATCGAATGTTTGTTTTTACGTTATCGTTTTGCTCTCTTATTATTTATTTTGTTAATTTCATTGTTTATTTTATATTATGTTTTGTTTGTCGTGGATTTAATTCCGGAACGCGAAAAGTGATTATTGTTTTATGATTATTTAATTATTTTTACTGAAAATATGTATAAAAATAATTTTATCCTGTCGTTTTTATTTATGGATAGATTTAAAATCATATATATATATATATATATATATATATATATATATATATATATATATATATATAAATTTATTTACTTATCGTATACAGTAATTTTATAACATGTAATTTTTATTTATACATTCAGAACACTTGTGTAAATTTTTCAATTTTGTATATAGAAATTCAATAAAAATAAACAATTAAATATTTCTTTCAATTTTTATAAATATTTACTTAATTTAATATAGAACGTTGAAATGAAGAAAAGAGCCTCTTCTTTCACTTTTTTTTAAAAAAAACTATGTATTATTTATTTGTCTATTCATTATTTAATATAATTGCATATTAATTCTGACTACAGTAAAAAATTAAAATATTGTATAATACATATTACCATTTTACAAAATTCTTCTATATTCCAATTTATTTATGACTAGTCAGGTCAATAGAATGACATTTATTTTCAAAATTGATGTAAATTTCGTTTTTTGATTTTTTTAATGAATCTCACATATTTTTAAACATACAATTCTGTGAACAGTATTTACAATTTGTTAATTTGTAGATTATTTATAGGTAAAAATTATTATTTTTTTGAAAATTTACAAAACAGAGTAATTAAACTAAAAGTCATAAGAATAATTGATTTTGTAATATTATTTCTTATACTAATGACACAAGTATGGTTTCAATAGTTTTATTGTTATTATATGCTAACAAAATGTTTAAATAACATGTTTTATTGCTGTTAAAAGTGTAGATATGTAAATGTATGTGTCTGTATTTATAAGACGATGGTTTTTCTATCGAATTCCATGTAAGAATTTCATACTAGAGAATAAAATAAAAATTGATGATTTTATTTGTAATGGAGAAAAGTGTTTAAGTAAATTCAATATAAGATCTATACACAGATGAATAGTAATCGAATGTGTATTATAAAATGAATGGATGACTTACCAAACATTTAAACAAGCACTTTGAGTGTATGTAATTATTAGCATTGAACATAAACAATTTGATAATTCGACGAATTTCTAAATTGTAAAACGTCCCCTCACACGATTCGTCCAGGTCAGCATTTTGCACACTCACACCTACAATTTACCTTTATGACGTTCCACAGTCCGTAGTTTGGGGTCGAATGGGGGCGTTGAAAACAGGACAGGAATGAACAAAACACGTTCAACTCGAGCGTACGCGCTGTTTAGCAAACTGTGCAGCGCGCATCACTCGTTTGTTGCATGACAATGCGGAATTATAAATTACGTTTGAATTAAACTATGTAATTGCGAAACCACTGAAAGCATTCATTATTCTCATTTCACATATTATAGGTGCGCGGCGGCAGACTGGGCTAAAGCTCTGGTAGTGTGGCGTCGCCAGTGTCTACTTTATGAAACACACGATTGAAATTCAAAACGTGTGTTTTGTGCAATTTATGATTATGTTTGTACGTTATGGATGTCTGTGCGTACATACGTCTACTGTATACGTATGCATGTTTGTATGGCCAAATCGGTTGATTGGTGTCTGCACCGTAATTGATTTTATTATAAGGGAAATATTCCGCATGACTGAAATATTGCATTTTTAATATATGCGTTTTTATTTCCACGATGCAAATATTGATTATTTCATTTCATATTCTATTGAACACTTATATAATAATCGTTAAAGAAAAAAATCAAACGTTTATTTTTCTTTAAAAAAAAGTCTCCAGTCGGCTAATTCTAATATATGTACAATTCGGTTATTTCATTTCTAACAACATGTGCGAATTAATAATCATTTACAAATTATATTTATTGACAATTATCCCAATTCGCATTTTAGTAATGCACAAAAACTATTAATCCAGACAAATCGACAGCTGCATCTACAATAACAGATTTTAAGCCAGTGTAGTTATATTGTATTAATAATAATTATATATGCACATTAATCTCTCCCTCTTCTTCCATATGATATATATATTATATATATAATGACTGAATTAATTTTTTTTAAATATTTATTATAATATAAAATAAATAAAATATTCAGATAGATTTGAGAGTAATTAATATAGAATTTTGAAATAAATAAAAAAGAATAGAAATTTTACTATAGTTTCTAACAGATTTCTAATTAAATTATATATAATTTTTTTTTATTTGAATTTTGGAATTATTTGAAAATTCAAATAGATTTAATTGATATAATTACATTAGTTAACTATTTCAAATATATTTTTTCCTAGTGAGAAATTATAAATTGTTTATAAATTTCAAACATTTGCAATAGTAAGAAACGTATGGTTAATTATTTTAAATGTAAACATTTTCTCTAAGAAAAAAATGTGTTGTTTTATCAATAGAATTAATAATAATTAATAACCAATTTATTATGCTATACTAAAAAAAATATTGATATTTAAATCCCTTATTTTAAAAAATCGAATTTTGTGTTGTTCTATCGATAGAGTTAATAATTAACTAAATTATTTCCCTGTACTGTATAGATTCTATTAATATTTAAGAAAAAAAATACATATGTTCACTCTTTAGAAGCAGTTATTTTAGTCTGTTCTCTATTTATAATACGTATTCAAATTTTTAATGACCATTAAATTAGATAATTTATTATATCGAGTGAATACTATTTAAAAATTCATTTTAAATATTTTTTTAAAAATATAATATTGAGAAATTAAATATAATTCGAAACTAAAATCTCTTGTTTATTTTTAGTTCAGTTTATTTTATCAAAAACAGATTTTTATAGAAATTAATATAGTACTATTTTTTAAAAATTATATATATATATATATATATATATATATACAAGTGTGTGTATAAGAGAAAAAAATATAAAATAAAAAAAATTGAAATGTAATGAAAACCAAATTTTACAGATACGATATGAACTCTCTTTAATTAAATTTGAAATTGTAATCATTATTGATTCGTTACTGATTTTATGTAGTTTGTATATATATATATATATATATATATATATATATATATATATATATATATATATATATATATAATGTATGCATGTGTGTATGTTATGTGTATAAATAGAAGAGTCAATAGGTAGAATAAAATTTATAATAATATTAATATAGACAGTATAATAGTAAATTTTATGATGATTCGTTAATAGTAACGTAACAAAATAAATTCCAGTCACATAATTTTATTGTAATAATGAACAGTTGAAAAATGAACAAATTCGACAGTGCCGTGTGCTAGTTGCAGCCGTTGCAATTCACAAAACCATTGATTGGTGTAATTGCTGATACGTGCATCACAGTTTCTGTGTGGTTAATAACAAGCGAACCCTTGCACCACCCACAGGAATTATCTACCTATGTACTTTTGATATTTCGAATGATATTTTTTCAATATTAGTCTATCCATATTTTTTCAAACACTTGATTGGATGTTTAATTTCATAATATTTTTCTGTTATCTCGAATAATTTTTATAAATAAAAATAATAGATTGTTTTTAATTGTGATTTTTGAATTTCATTCCCATATATATATATATATATATATATATATATTAGATAAAATTTCATATGAAACATCCATATAGACTATTTTTATTGCATATTTTCACTAAATGTGTTCGAAAAAAGTGTGTATTTTATCTTTGTGAGCGTATGCATTACTTTCATTATGATATTTATTCGATGTCGATGTAATGTAATACATAAAAATATTATAAACGTTCTTTTCTATATTCAGTAATGAACACTCATATCCTGATTCAATATCAAATTCGTAATATACATTCATTGGTTTGGCATCGTTTCTTCCATACGACTTTATCTATGAAATGGCAGAAATCAATGACTGCTTACGCTTTGAAGACTGGCGTATGAAAATTACTCGTGTTATCTACAATAAAGATAATAAACATAAGTGTGTTGTGTTTTATTTATTTATATAATTGATTTTATTTGTTGAACTATTTTAGGTCAATCGTGTTTTACAATTAGAAAGAAATATATTGCAAACAATTATTATTAACAACGTACTGCGTTCTAAATTCATGTTTTTATAGATTAAATAATTTCGAGAAGTAATAATATGTAAACGACCAATTTTATATCACAACAATAATTATTTATATGATTATATCTGTTTTTATTAGATGATGAGAGGTCATATATTTATTACATCAGTGATTTATATTATTTATCTATGCTTTAAACGTTTATGGTGCTTAAGAAATAATTAAAGGCGCCGTGACTTAATCACTGGCACAAAGTTCTGACTAATTTGTCTTGAATGTGAATTTTAGTTTTAATAACAGCAATCGGCCTTGAACAGATCATTTTATAAAATGCACTTAAATACAGTGCGATATTTTTTTTAAAAATTCGTATTTTGTTACTAGATTAAAGATGATTACATTTTTTTAAAATTAAATTGACTGATTTAATAAAAAATTAATTATTTTATTTGGAATTAATTTCTCTTAGGAAATTAACTTGAAAATTATGTTCTTTATTCTAGACTATTAAAAAAGATACAAAAATACAATGTATTTTTTTCAAGTTTATTATAAACATTTTTTAAAAAAGACAATGTTAAAAAATGTTTAAGTAATAGATTTTTGAAAATATAAATCGAAATGTGCATTAGTCAATTGATTCTTTTGAGTTTTATATATTTTTTTTTATTATAACTGTTTGATACTTTCAAGATTTGATATTTTTATCGAGAGTGGCTAAAATTCAATTATTAGTTGACAAGTACATTCGATATCGTAAGATGTAAAAAAAGAACATATAAAAGAACGAAATTCACGCCATTCTATATTTGAATCACGATCTCTTTTACGTCGAGCACTTTTACCTAGCATCGAGTACATAGTACAAATACATTTAAGAATAATATTATGGCACAGAAGAGAGTGGTAATGACACCACATATAGGTAGATACGACATCTACTACCTATACACGAAGATTGACTTCCTCTCCGCTGTTGCAGCATGGAAAAAGCACACTGCACGATACTGGTTGTGTGTGTTCACATCGGTTTTCACTTTATCGGAATAGCCTCGCGCAGCGGCAAGTAATGGCGGAAACCCATAGCACTCGTGTTGCGAATTATTGCAGCTGCCGCACCCCTGTCCCCGTCGTCGAACTGTCGCTGATTTATTGCGCATTTTGTTTGCATTTCACGGAACCTGTAGTGTGTATATCCATCACAGATAATTTTAACTGGTTTTCGACTTGTTAGTCGTCAAATATTTTGTTCGGAGTCATTCTATCGTACGATTCGTGTCGTATTATGAACATGGTTTATGCGACACATTGATTTTTGTTTATAATGATGCGATGATTTTACGATGGAACGACTCACAGCAAAACATTATCTATTTATGATGTTTATTCGTTAATCATTGGCTCTGATATATATATATATATATATATATATATATATATATATATATATATATATATATATAATACACAAACACAATTATTAAATAAATTTAATACATTTATAAATCCAATTAATAAGATATTTGAAAAAAATCCTTTAAAAAAATATTTCATTATAATAATTTGTTTTTTTTAAAAAATATTTTAAATTGTGATTCTTATTAGAAAATAACAATTAATTAAATGTTTACATAAATTCAAGACTGGATTTTATATAAACGTAGATAATTCTATAAATAGTATAAATCTTATCACATACAAAAAAAATCTTTCTACTCTAATATTGATAATATGTATTGATCTTTCTATTCTCATCCGATCGACAAATAAATTAGACACATAATCAATATTTTTTCGTCTGTTCTTTCAAAATCATAATCGACTGTCGTCATTAAACATGAATTTTAATTAAGGAAAAAAATTGTTATTTTTGTAATTTCGCATTTAAATTATTTAATGATAAGTGCTGTAATTATCTCTCGATAATTGTGTTTGTATATCACTGATATCGAATATTTGTATATATGTGTGTTGGTACATTAAACACGTCCTTAACTAAATCATAAACATTTATGTATGTATGTGTGTGTATTGCAAAAAACCCATCATCCGTACATTTATATCAGAGCGTGTTTTAATTATTTTTCAGGAAATAGCAATTGCTCTATGTCAAACTATAAATCCATTCGAAAGGTTTGATTGCATGACCTCGCGACCATTCGTTATCTCTTGTTCCATTGACATGTGCCCTCTATACCTTCACGAGCACGTGGAGCGAGTAAAATACGAACTACCCGTACAAACTGAAGATGTTTTTACCTCGTTAAGTGCGTCACATGACGATTTAGGTCGCGGGTCGTGACATCCGTAGATCGTATGCAAAATATGTGTATGTATTTTTAGAACAATCGACAAAATATAAAAGCGGTATTCCGATTCGTCGATATGGAAAAATATTATCTATGTTTCTCCGTTTCGTGTCATCATATTATTGTTTCGTTGATAATAATTAATACGCGGAAGTGTTACTTTGAATGTGTGACTGCGCGTACATAATTAATCTGCATTCAGTTTGAAATGTGAATAATATGATTGTTGAACGTTTTTTTTATTTTATTTTGTTGTATAATCTTTTATTAAATTATAATATGAATTTATTACATATATGTATATATATATAATTTCGTTTTTTGTATAAAATCAAATGTGAGATAACCCTAACAATTCTGCAAGGTTAATATTAAACCTTGATTCATTGAAAATAGACAACGAAGTAATAAAATGTATATAAAACTACTAATAACATTCACGTGTATAAATGATATAACCGATTTAATTTTCGTAATTTAATTGTATATAGGTGTAGCGCCGCTTCTATATAAACACAGAGATCCAAACGAATAATACACGAACGTTTATCATATCTAAACATCTTATGATATATGATAAATATATTTTAACTTTCAAATTACCAGACCGTAACAACATGAAACACTGTTGCTTTTATCTAAATATCAACATTTTACCGAAAAAAATTGTAATATAAATTAGTTTTATTTTGAGAAAACTTTATTTTTCAATTTCCGTTGGCAAAATATTACACGCACTCATATACACACACGTATGCGTTTTGTGTGAGGTCTTTTTGTATAAATAAACTTATATGAAGCTTATTTTAATTCGTATTGCGAAATCGTAGTGTTCATGAATATTAAACGGTAAAGAAATATTAAACAGATTCAGTTTTATGATCAGATATTTTTATTGAAGCAAGATAATAAATATATTTTTTTAAAAAATAGATTATATAATAAACATTTTATATATATATATATATATATATAGGTATGATAAAATATTTTTTTAAGTTAGGTAGATCTTTCGATAAAGATTCTATTTAAAATTCTATCATGCTTAAAAAAACATTCCTATACATATAAACAGAGATAAATTTATTTATTGTATGAAAAACTTTTTAAAAATATTTTTTTAACCAAAACTGAAATATGTTTCCTAATGTTCTGAAGTTATACAAAAATGAAAATCCAAATACTGGAAAATTAAACATTTTTTACTTTTGAAAAAAAATGATTTTTATGAAAAATTGGGAAATATTTTATGATTATATAAAACAAAAATTGTAATTTTTGGTTTTAAAGGCCAAAGATAGTTTGTAAGAAGAGGCTTGAATAGTAAAATAAATAATTTATTATTTGAACAATGATCTAAAATACTATTTTCAAAATAATTATATATAAAATAAATAAATAGAAAAAGTACAATAGGAAATGTCAAGAAAAACGTTCTTATATAAATAAAAAAGACACATAAAATATGTATATTTCAATGTAACAATATCATCTATACAAATGGATTAATTATGTGAGTAGATTGAGATAAATGTTAAAAATAATATTAAAAATTATAAAAAAATAATTTTGTTATACAAAACATTTATCTCTATCTACCTGTATTAACCAGAGAACAGTGTATAATAAATGTGGTATATATTTTTTGTTCACATCGTTATTAATTTCACATATATTGACATTTATAAGGTACATAAATGTATTTTTGTTGCGTTTTCCCTCCAAATGTTTTGTTTGTGCACGTGTCTTTGAAACATTACATGTCAAACGTTCAATAACTTCAAATACGACCTGTACTCAAATGTGTTGTTTTGGCACATGCTCGCTGTTAAATGAATATTTATTTAGTACGGTTATGCATCACATCTCAAAAGTTTCTTGTAAATGTGAATATACACTTTTATATATATATATATATATATATATATATATATATATATATATATATATATATAATATGATCGACACTGCGGATGTAAAGTCACTTTTGATGCAACAGAATCCGTCAATTTACCACCTACACTAAACACAATTTATGCATTTAGGAATTTGTTATTGCATCATACGGAAATGCCTTACAGAAGTTTGATTTTTTCCGATATTGTTTTGAACTGAATGTTCAGTATTTACTTTGATCTCCAATGACGTATATAAAATCACAAAAATGTTATTTATATATTCTTTTGAATATTTTTATAGTAAATTTTAATTGGTTTACAGTATGAGACTAAAGACATTTTCATAATATTTTCAGTAGTCTTTTGAAAAGTATTTATAAATATATAATTGTCTTTATATTAAATTAAAACTTTTTTCTTATTTTAATTTATATGTGCTATAATCATTTCTATAATCGTAATCACGGTTTAATTGTGTTAAAAAGTCTAAAAATAAATCGACCTACAACCTTTTTACGTGAATTCATAATTATATCACATAATATTCCCATGAGAAATAATAATAATATTGTGAAATGTACAAGGACGATAACGTTAGGGCACCTATGTGCCACTGTAGGAAATATTACATAATAGGTTAAATTGCACGAGGCCATCTACACGTACTTGTAGGTGTAGTGGGTGTTGTCGGGAGGCGAGGGCGTACAGACCGGAACAGGAAATAAGGAAGGTGTCGGTTATGACGACGACGGGTAACAGTCATAGGTGCAGGATGTAGGTTATGATAGGTGCACGACGGAGGCGGTGAACAGGATGCATGATATGGCGGTCGTAATCTCTTATCGCATGTTGCCAGCACCACGACTGACGACAAATCTAAAATCACTATTTAATAGTTGACAACCTGGGGTCGTCGTCATTCCGCCCATAACTTGTCAATTTCTCTAGTCCGAAGTGAGTGCATTTTCTCGAACGGAAAATCGATTTAGTTTTTTTTTTTTTTGAGATTTTTGTTATATTGTTAAATTTTTATAATTGATTTTATTCAGTGTCCACACATAAATCGTTTGTATGATTTTATATAATGAAGTTTTTTTAAAAAAAAATCTTACATGATTAATAATCGAAATTTAATCAATTGTAAATTATTTCATATCCATCGTTTAAAATAGTAATATTTTATAAATAAAAATTAAAACGTTTTAAGAATTGATAAAAACAGTTCAACGTTTTTTCTAATTTTTGATTCCCACACAATAATTTATGTTGTCTTGTATTTAATAACATTTTTTGATTTTAAAAATTGATGAATAAATTAGATTAGGTTTTATATTTCTCAAAAATTGCAATTATTGTTTTTAATGTGTAATAATTCAATAATTAGTTATTTGTAATTAAAAAAGATTTGAAAATTATAATAATGTGTAAATATAAAATATTTAACAATAGAATTTTTTTGTGTTGTCTGATCATTATTAAACTGGATAATTTAAAGATGTGATCTTTTTTATGTCAGTTACTCTACAATAAAATTTATTTGTCTTTTTGTTGCATTTTTATTTTTTTGTTATATATAACATTAAATATATATTTGTCAAAAAATTCATTATCAAGATATTTGTTCACTGTCCATTGTCTCGCCGATCACAAAATACTTGAAAAATATAAACCTGTACACTGAAATGCCATTCAAGAACGAAACGTAAATATATTTACACATGTGTGTGTGTTTCTACGTATATTCGAACATAAAGAAATAGATTTCTTTTATTATCTGTCGCGTATTTGCTCGACAATATTATATCAAATAAAGCCATAACAAATGCAGCGTACACAAACAACTATAAAACAAGAGGCATACAAAAAAAATATATAAGAGTAGTGAAAAATCTGAAAAAGCTATTCGAATAGATTCGACTGCGTACATTCTTGCCACCGGAAGGTTACATCGTTGCTGTGTTATATATGGTCTTTACATTGATGTACTGTTATAGAAACGCATTAAACAAAACTGACCGGTAGTGGGTGAACGTAGCCGATAGCCGGTGACACCAATCAGTCCGGTGGGCATCGACAGCGGCGGCAGCAGTAGAATCTCTCCGAGGACACTCTTCCGCCGGATATGTGGGCGGAGTGGCCGTCTTCCTGCCGCCTGCTGCTCGATGTGGCCAGATTCCTAACTGTGAAAATGCTGACATATTGTTCCTACATGTCCTGTTTTTGTCGATGTCGATGATAAAGGATAACAATGTAACGGTTTACTGATTCTTCTCGGGATTATTTGGTGAATAGTGGTGGTTCTAAAGATTTTCTAAAGATTTTTTTTTATAGATTGTGGATACGGCCGAATGTATGAACGTACGATGGATATTACTATTCGTTTCTTGTATTTTGCCAGAGATGGACTTGGCTCTTATAAAAAAAATCTATATAATAATTGTTATTATTTAACTTTATTAATTTTGTATTACATTTAATAAACACGAACGTGTTATTATTGAAACGTGTATATTAAAATTACCTTTAAATGAAATTTCCATACATTTAATTTTCGATAATACAATATTTATACGAATATATATACAGTAATGTTATCTAAATTTAATAAAACAAATAATTAAATTCATTTAATTAAATATTATAAGTGCCTAACTATAATATACCACTATTTACATTTCTATTAAATAAATTATATTTGAAATGAAATTTCATATTAGTTCGACGAGTAGTTCTACATTTATACAAACAATATATATATATATATATATATATATATATATAGAGAGAGAGAGAGAGAGAGAGAGAGAGAGAGAGAATTATAAATATTTTTTATAGTAAATTACTCCTCATTTTTTTATTATTACATGTATAAATAATCAACTACTAGCCAATTTTTAAAAACTTCATTTCAAATATTGTTTTTTTAAAAGATAATATTAATAATTTAATAAAATTAAAGAATAATAAAAGTTTATAAATAGTTCAAAAAGGTTTTTCATATGTTATAATGTATTATATATTTAAAAAAGAATATTCACTTCAAACGATTTCTCTTTAATTATTTTAAACATCGAGTCCATCTCTGGTTCATTACTAAAAAATTGACCATATATATTCTCTTTTATATTATATAGACAAGTTACTTTTGTCATCTCGCGTGTTCTCTGACAAACACCACACTTTTTCGAGACCGTCTCGGACAGTGGGAAAAAAGCAAACGTCCATACATTGAATGCTCGTAAGGTACTTACGTAAAAAAGTAGCTCGAATCGGTATTGTAATGAATAAATACGAATTCAGCTTAACGTGTTTTCTATTGTCATTCTATCGACATGGATAAGATATATACGCATCTTAGATTTCTTGCAGATCGCTCTGATTTAATCACAAAAGAATATATTTAGAACAAATGTAGTCTCTTCGATGGTTCAAAGTCAACGAATTGAATTTATTGACAAAATTTCGGAACTGGACCAGAGATAAATATACATTAATTGTTTCTTTTAACAATTCATATATATATATATATATATAAATGTATTTCAAGTCCAGTTTCTAAAATACTTCATGCTAGACAATTTGAAAGAAAAACTATTTGTTTTCTATTATTTTTTTTAAAAAAACAACTCTGTAAAATATAAAATTGCTTTGCTATTTAAAAATTCTTTATTCGTAATTCTATTAGTATGTTAATTTTCTTGGCTCATTTTGTAGAATATTTGGATATTTCTTACCAAGACTAATTTAAAAATATGTTTTAAGCAGAAATTAATACAAAAGGAAAATAGAAATAAAACTTAAATATTTTTTCTTAAAACTGTATTATTTATTTTTTAATAATAATAAAATATGAAAAATATTTCATGAATTAATAAAAAATTAAAATCGTTTTTTTATTTTCTATGCTTGTTATCAGCTTGTATTATTTATGGGTTTAATGAAATATTTAAAATAGTGTTAATCAAAAAAAATCAGAGAAAAAATAAAATTTAAATAATCATAACACATGTTAGAGTTATGCATACAATTCCTAATACTTAGACTTTTCTCATATCTCCCGTTGTTATTTCATATAAATTCTTTTGAAATTAATGTACTATTTGTACTGATTAATGAACTATCCAAATATTCGCATATCTGTTCCGTTTGTTTATTTTTAAACATGTCAAGCGTCTATCCAGCTCTTCGAACAAACAACTACACTGTATGTTAAAAGAACTGTTAAACACGGCAATGTTTTCGTTCGGCAAGATACTGTCGAAACTTGACAGAAAAACAAATAGATTGTATGATTTATGATCCGATAATTTGAAAAATCCTATCTAGACGTTACATCTTCTCTCTATGTACGCTTTATCTATCTCTCGCCTACAAACCTCATTAGTGTTATTGTTTCATCACCCACATAGTGAATCATTTACTTAGAAATGGTATTATCAAAAATGTCTTCCTGGTAAAAAGAAAATTATCGCACAGCAGATAAATTGTTCTGTTTTTCAACGAACGTACATATTTTCAAATCTGTTTTTAAATGAATTTTAAACGAGTTACTGGAATTTGAATTTGAATCGTTTTCTTTATAAAACCAGTGAGATTTTGTACAATGCGATAATCATATAAGTGAGGAAAAAAACAAATTCGTGGATAAAGCACGTTTATTGTTCTGTGTGTTAATTTATCATTTTTTCAAAAAAATTATTAAACACTAATTTGAGTGTAGAAATATTGTGTATGTGTGTGAGTATATGCATATATTGTTGGTTATTAGAAATAACAACAATAACATTTCATGTGATAACCGTGTAGAATGGTACTCATATGAACAAAATGAGTACCGATGAAATAACCTCTTATCCTGCATAAAATAACAATAACGTAATCTGCGAATTTTAATCAAAAGCAACGATATAATAGGCATTGTGTACGAGATTTGCCCCAAGGGTTGATTATATTTTCCTACCTTGAATAGAAGCTCAAGTGGTCAATGATTACCTAGACGCGCGTACCTAGCGGGTCACGTGGCCGCCACATGCGTCGCCCGGATGCCTACTCGTATCACCACTTAAACACAATTGAGCCTCAATGGACTCGGTGGTTCGCCAGGTGGAGTGCGATTCCCACGCATTATCTACCAGAACCGTACTTGTTTCAATAGAATTCATTGAATTTCCATGAATTTTCATTTTTATGTCATTGAACAAAAACGCAATTAAAAAAAATGTTTAAGGATTCAATTTAAAAAAATCTATCACGTTTAAAAAAACACCTATATTATATATGCGTGGGTGTGTATGAGGATGACATGATAAGGAAGAATTTAAAAATCATGTACTGTCTTTTTTAGTGTAGGCTCTTTTAAAAATCTGGATTTTTTAAGTTTATTTTTTCTTTGATATCTGCTCATTTAGCTATTTGATTATATAATTAACTTTGTGGATTTTTTTTAAAAAAATTTGAATAGAAATGATATCAAGTGGAAGTTTGTAAGGTTTTTTTATCGATTATTATTTTAATTAACTCTGTTGATCATATTTCCTTCTCCCACACACATAATAAAATAAATAGTACAAATAAATGATAATCATATTTCAAAATAGGGTATGTGAAATTGTAATATTTGATAGATTTCATTTCACTTTGTGGTCAAAAAGTTGTTTATGTTTTGAAATAATAATATATTTTCAGTTTTAATAATCGTTTATTAAATTACCATTTTTATATTGTAAATCGTGCAGTTAGGGTACAACGAGAGATACTATAGATGTTATTGAAAAATAAATACGTGATGAAAGTACGGTTCGATGAATCGTGTTCCTCTCATACTTCCTATTCCCAAATTTGATTTTCATATCGCCTAATATCCATAAACACTTAGTTGATAATTCATAATAGAGCTTAGAAGTAGCTTAACCTATTTCATATAGCCACTATGACAGTTACTTCATTAATAAACGATTAACGGATTACAAAATATCCCATAATACCAACCTGTGTACGTCGGCCACACAGTTCGGCGCTAATCAACTGCGCATTACACTGATTGTCGAATCCTGCCTGTGCCGCTGGCCAACCTCAATAAGATTAAAGTGGCTGATGATACAGCTGTGTAATGAATATACATTCTGCGTGCATGTGAGGTGAGGTGAGGACAATGTACGTGTATGTGGTACACGCATATGCAATACAATATGCGTACAATGATCGTCATTCGCTCATCCTCTTCCATTGCAATCACCGCGAACGTCGCTCGGTCGCCGACACACAGGGGGAATTTTATGGAACACCGTCGTTCTTGTCGAAAGGTTGTCAAGTACGTTTAAAATTTTATCTTCAAGTGGGTTCTGCCTCTGTTTAATATACGTTATCAATGAATTATCGTCGTCATTCATCATTGTTACTGTTTCGTATGCACAAGAGGAGTTGTGTATATTTTGTATTTCTGGTTATCTCGTATGATTATTTTCATGTAGATTTCTTTTCTTTATCCGAATAATCTCAGATAGTTAATATCATTTTTTTAAAAATATCATAAATGTACATTATGCACTTTTTTCATATTCTTTCAATATTTTTTTCGTAATAACATTTGAAATTTCTACACAATACCCACCTAAAGATCATTCTCGTTACAAAACAAACTATTTTTTTAAATCTTGTTATATTCCAATTATTTTTATAGTTCTTTGTTTTGATTCATTTTCTCAACTAATATATTTTTACAAATTATTTGATTTTAAATGATCGATTTTTTTAATATCACAATTAAAAGTATTCTGTATTACATTTTTTTTTGTATAGAATTATTTGAAATAATTTATGCATACAAGAAATCTTATCGTGTATTGAAACGTGAATTTTCGTCTCATTATATTCCACATACATTGTGTATATACGTATATTTTTTTAAACAAGATACATTTATTTACATAACATAAATATTTAAATAAGTATTAATGACATATTAAAGGAAGTTCTCTTTATAAGTAAAAGCCAATATAGTCGTCAGTGATCTACAAAGAAAGATATACGTAGTAAAAATGTAAACTACCAACAAACAAGCCTGAGGGTTCCAAAAATATTCCGTATCATCGCATCATATCACTAACTATATAGAGACGATGTGTGTGTGTAGAGGTGTGTACACACACACATTCATATATATATATATATATATATATATATATATATATTTGTATGTATGTATGTATAAGTACAACTATACGTGGTGTATATCAGAGCTCGAGCTGTGTAGTAAACTTTTATACTCCAGTCTCAAAGGACCGCTGCACTTCATTACCGTGTATTCACATACTCACGTAGCTACCTTAAAGCCTGGCGGCGCCGGTGGAGGCGGGCCGCAGCGTCGCCCCTTCGACGGACGCTTTTCTTCAATCTATGGCGGGACTCCCTGAGGGACGTTACCCCGGTCAGAACGCGTGCACACACAAACAATATACACATATATACACGTACCACGTGTAGATACACGTACTTCTCTCTACTACGACCAGATGAGTCTCGTACGTGGATATAAGAACTAGGTATATTATTAATAATTTACACTTATATATACATATATATATATATATATATATATATATATATATATATATATTTGTGTGTGTATGTGAGATATATGAAGATTATTAAAAACGTCATAAACTTTTTACTTTAACTGAAATTGATGTCTCATATTAATCCTTTGAATATTAAACAGAAATTCTGGAATGAAATTAAGTTAGTAATTGGATAACAAATTTTGAAAATATGTTCATTATTAATAAGAAAAAAAAATTTGATATAAACATTACAGTATAATATAATAAAACACAAGTCTAGGCATCACATCTAGATGAGCTTATATAAATCTATTTTCAATTATCTAATAAATTTTTGTACAAATTCTTATTAAAAAAAATTCTTGAAAAAAAAACTGAGATATTTTTCAAATTAATTTGTTATTAATTATTTTCAGAATTAATATAACTTGTCTCAAATTTTGTATATAAAATGAATCAAAATGTGAAATTATATTTAAAAATATAGATTTTTTCTTTCTCTACTTTAACTTTAAAAAAGTGCTTTGGTAACGTATTTATTTCACTTTACAAAAATGTCAGGTAGTTAGATTAAATCATAAATGTAAATAATTGACAAATATTAACTAAATACTATTTTTAAAAAATCGTTTATATTTATGTGGGTGGTAATAGGTAGGTGTGTATATGCATGTATGTGTGTTTTAGTTTATTGAACTAAATCATTCCATTAACTATTATGTGTTTATAATTAAAAATTCACAAATGTTTATAATTCTCAGAACTGCATTTTTGTAATTAGTAGTTTTCAAATGAAACATTTAAATAGTATATTTCTTTCATTGAGCATTTTACAAATATTTGTACGTCGACAGTTTATTCAATATGTAGCCATTACCTTTAAAGATACACACACGCATCCATACATATATATATATATATATATATATATATATATATATATATATATATATATATGCGTATACCGTTTTAATAAACATATTCTGGACGTTGTTCGTCACTGTCAACCAGTTCTGCCTTTAATCATTGGCCAGCGCGATTTTTCAAAACATCGTTATTTATACGCACCTAGCTCCGGGGCACCGGTTCGATTGTGTTCGCCCTACTTCTTGCACCTATATTGATATTGGAACAGTGATTCATGACATGAATCTATGAATGATGTCCGGCGCTTTTCTCAGGAGACGGAAGTCTGGTTTACGAGAAGGCGAAGAGTGTTTGTATAGACAGGAATTTTGTGAATATTTTTTGCGTCCTGTTTATTTGTTGTATGATAAATGTTAACGCATTCAATAGCGAAAAAAATTACAAACACCTTATGTATAATGTGTTGTATGGAACAGATCTGTTTTTATTAATAAACAACTTGGGGTTTTTGTATTCGTTCCAAAATGTTTTTTTCGATTTATATACATAAACAATATATATATATATATATATATATATATATATATATATATATATATATAGATAGATAGATATAGGTTGGACTAAAAATTATTTAGTTTTTAAATTGAAATAAAATTATTAGAACAGTTTACAAATTTAGTTAATTTACGAATCGTATTATTTTGGATTAGTTATACAAATAGATATATTTTATAAATATAGTCCTTGTAGTTTATATAAATAATATCGAAGAAGTTGTATGAAACGTAATAATATTTTTTTTTATAAAAACTAGCGATGTCTATATAGAACTTTTCCTCTTATCGTCTGATGATGTTGTGTCGTTTTCATTTTTCATATGGAAACATCAGTCTCAACCATCGGTTGCAAGTATTCGTTCGTCATGAATACTCACCTGCGCAACTACATTCATGTATCTGGTACATTCATATGTACATCCCATATCCTAATAAGCGTGAAGTGTCTCTCGCTTGGCCTTCGGGACCGTCGCAGAGATTGGCGTGGGACCGTCATGCCGCTGAGGTGTGTGAGAAAGGTAACACAGAGGTCGACTACTGACGTACGTGAGACTAATATTCGTCCCGTAACGTAAGCTGTCCTTTTGATGCTATGTGTCATCCGCCGCCGTGCCGCACTTGATAAAAAGCGTGATTAATGACCAAAGGTTTATCAAAATGAGATTTTTCTCTGACCGAACTACATCTAGATACTTGCTTTATAAGGTGCATGTGTGCGTGTGTGTTCATGTGCATATATGTAAGATATGTAGAAAAAAAGTTGATTTACTGATGTATAATTACTTTGCTTCTGCTAGAGACTTTATGAAAGGAGACTTTTTCAAGGGATCTTTTTTATGACAAGAGTTATTACTTTATCATATAGTTGTAAATGCTGTATTAGTAAAAGAGACTGAAAATTATAGAATAATTTATTTTTTGCACTAGTATACGTATAGAATAAAATATTTAAAATAAAAACCTGTAAATTCGCATAAAAAAAATAAATATTGCTACAAAGTAAAATTATTTAATTAGTTTTAGCTATAATCTAATATAACTTGAAATAAAATAAAGTCTTGCTATAAAAAATATATTAATAGAGATTCTTATTATCTCTAGTAGACATTTGATTTGGAAAAAATTAAAAATAATAAAAAGTAGATTAAATATATTCAAATATTTTATATATTATTTAGATATAAAAAATGACTGAATTTCTAAAACAGTTTTATTGTAAAAAAATCAGTCATCTCATTCAGTTTACAAATATATGTTCGTTGTTAATTCATAATTTTTTAAAAAATATATGTAACATTTTATTTTATATTATTTGAAAGTTTAAAACCATAGTTGTTTTTAATTATTTATGTAAATTTTTCAAGTTTAATTTATGTTTATTATAGACTTGTTTATTTTTAATAGACGGCTATATCGAAATATTGATTCAACTGAAGAGTATATAAATTTTAAATGATGAAATGTAGCTAGTACAGAAAAATGTAGTTGTATAAAATAATAATTTTAATGATAAAATTTCCAAATTCCATTCATCTCGTACAGCACTGTGCATGCATGCTTTACGAATTGTTTATTTAATAGATCGTGCACTTAGTATCACTTTAATTATTCTTCTCACGATTTAACATCATCAAACAGACAGAAACATTATACTTTACATAATAAGCTTAGCATGTAACAATTTCATCCATATCTACATAAACGTCACCGCGGTATTCATTTCGTATAATTAAAATGGACGTTCGGTAAACAGAATTAAACAAGTTGCAAATAACTGCGTATAGAGAGCCGTCGACTGTATCTACCTATTGCATCACGGGCTTACATTGCCGCAATTATTTAATTTGCATACTTAGTAACTGATAGGTAGCCAATTTAATCCGGAGTGAAGCAGCGCACGGCGAGAGCACTGTGCTAACTTTTTACTTTATAAAGGTATATATGTATAAACGTGGCGTTGCCTTCTACACGACCGCTTATTCTTTCTCATTAATGTAGGGAGCACCCGGTCGCCACCACAAGCATTACTGTATCCACCGTGCGATGCCACGGCTAAAATTCGAGTTTAAAATTAAGTTAACTTCTTCATTAAGTTAAGCAACTTGAAGCAACCGACGATGAGTTTTAAAAATTACTAGCTCGGTTTTCTGCACGTGGGATGTTTGGTTCACGGATTATTGTATTATTATTACCTTTTTTCTACATTGTACATATATTTATTATAATTAGGACTGAAATGTTTTCTGTCAAAACAATGTTTGTCATTTTATATAATTAATTTATAAATTTTGAGAGATTGATGTATTTAAACGACAACTTGTATACTTCAAATATATTTTTATTATAAATTAATATATAGAATATTTTTTCAATCATATATTATTTTATTTTTTAACACATTATTCTGCATAGAAAAATATAGATTAATTTCTAAATTTCACAATATTTTTTTATATTTAATTTTATTCGAAATTATCAAAAATATACTAATTTTATTTTTAGTTTTGATACTTGTAATTAAGTATTAATTCCATGAAATTAATATTTATCGTTTTATTTGTTTATTCATATTTTTAATTTTTATTTTAATAAGTAATAAAGTAAATCATTTTTTTTAATTTCAACAATATTTTGTTAGTGTTCTAAATTGATATTTAATTGCATTATCAATAATTAATTAAAAAAATATTATAAATTCCTGGAATATTAATTATAATTCTTATTTTAGTTATACGATTTGAAATCAAAAATATAATTAGAGTATTAACTCTACTTAATATTGATTATATTGTTTCTTTTAATTTTTTAACTATGATATATTTTAAAAAAAATAAAATTCGTATTTTATTCAATGAATTTCAAATATTTATTATTATTATTTACATTCATGTTAAATATTATCATAAAATTATTAAAGTATTTAATTTAATAATAGTTTATCATTTGTAATTTTAATTTATTATTTTTAAATAATACTATTCAATGATGCATATTTTATTAATAACTATTTAATCAAATTTTTATTATTTTTTTAACATTTAAAATATTATTGATATAAACGTTATTATTTTATTAGTATTTTTTATTACTTGCATAGATTTATTCTCTGTGGAAAAATATTAGTATCAGTGATTAATTATATTTATATTTTTTATTATTAAATGGATTTTCTTTGTCTCTTTTAAAACATATTTATTTTACTAAATGAGTATAAATCTTAGTGTTGATATCATATCTCTGCTTATATATTTTTTCAGTAGATTCACGTGTAAATAAGTGACTCTGAAGTACATACAATTGATTTAAAGCCTACCAATGTGTAGACATATTGTCTCGATAATTACATTTCGCAATGATTGTCGTACACCATCAGGTACTTGTGAACACGTTCTTCTGAACCGGAAGTACACTCTTTTCAGTGCACATTTTAGTAAGGGAAGATAGGTGGGTGGCAAAGGAGGCATAGAGGTACGACAGTCATCTCCGTTGCCCTTACCCCTGTCGTGTAGTGCGCACGTTAACGTGAACAAAGTGGCCTTTAATTCCTCCCACAAGCTATCCTTTATCAACGCTAATTTCACTCTCATGATGAAAATTACCTAAGCCGTGCTCACACAGGCAAAACAATATTAAGGTTAGTTAAAACTTCAACTTGTGACGGCGGCATCTGTTTTTGTTTTGTAATTGAGCATGTTTCCATTTTAAAATGTATTTCGGTGCACGAAGTTGTTAGTCGCTTTAATGTTGTACGATGACGTGAATTTATTATTTTGATTTTGTTCAACACACTTTTAACAAGATTATGTGGATATAGAGGTACATTTTGCTTTTCCGTATATTACCGTGTTTAATCAGTTGTTATTGATTTATGTACACGCGTGGTAACTATCGTTCTCGACGGTTTCTTTTTTTCATTCACGCTCTTAAATCGATTGATGTTAAAATAAACCTGTTTATTTCACATTAAACACGATGCCACGTTACTTGTACAAGTTTGAGCATGAAATTTGCCATTATTTTTATTCGTAATTTAGTGCCTATATTAGCACGAGTTCCTTTATACATACATACATATATATATATATATATATATATATATATATATATATATATATATATATATATATATTATAATTGAGAATCAAAAAGAAAATTATTTTCTATACTAATATATATTTTGAAAAGAAAATAAGTTATATTTAATTTTTTATGTAGTGTTTTTACTCTATATATTAAACATGTTGTTCAGTGCGAAAGAAATGTTTCTTAAAAATGATTATTCTTTTTATGTAAAGATAGCTCGAATTAATTCAAATATTTTTGATAAAAGCCAGAAATTATTTCGTAGGCAACAATTATTAGAGTTAAATAATTATAATAGAAATTATTAAAGTTAAATAATATTATATTTCATGAAATATAAGTATTTAGAACCCAAATAATTTTTATTTTGAATTTTTTGTGTTGGTCGAAAAAATGCAAATTTTCGAAATTTTTAATCGGTTATAAAATGAATACTTTTAAATTGTAAAAATTTTTAATACCGGATTTTATATACACATACTATGTGTAAATAATTTATAATAAAAAAATTACATATTTCCAACTTTCGATTTTTGGTCAAAAAAAAACCACGACCTATAGTATGGAAAAATTGTCAAAAAATCGAAATGTTCTAAAATTGATTTTTTTAGTGTAAAATTATTAAATTATGATTGAAAATGATGAATCAATGAATAAAATCATCTTAAACATCTGAATTTACTTTAAATGCATGATTTAGTGTCAAAAAAGTGTTTTTTTCACCCTATTTTCCTGTGCTATCTCTATTTGATTTAATTTGAACATTGTGAATAAAAATCGAAATATATTGCTCAGAAATTATTTTTTATCATTCACCAATATTATTTTTCATAAAATAGATATACTTTCAACACAAACAAATTATAATTTTATTTTTTTAGGGTCTGCAAAAAAATTGCAAAATTTTCAAAAATCTAATTCGGCTATAAAATGAATACTTTTAATTTGTAAAAATTTCTAATACCGGATTTTATATACTCATACTATGAGTAAATAATTAATAATAAAAAAAAAATATTTCCAACTTTCGATTTTTGGTCAAAAAAAAACCACGACCTATAGTATGGAAAAATTGTCAAAAAATCGAA